>VWZK01014961.1:214641-285362 GCA_013396935.1 Baryphthengus martii | reverse complement strand
CCGGGGGGGGGGGGGAGGGGAAAGCCAAGACCTGGGATACCATTAATTACCTGTTGCGACACTATTTCATTCAGTTCTTCTTTTGATGATGCCAGGAACAGAAGGAACCAGATTCTGTCAAGGTTTTGCATCAGGGGAAGAGGGAATACTCTTTTGCATCCAAGCAGTTCACATTCAGGGCTCACGGGCTTATCCCTGGAGAAGAAAAATTATTCTGAATCATGTACGATTTATGCACTCGTATTTTGGATTGTCTTTTTTTTTTTCCAAAGCTTGCACACAAGATACCATTTCCTGAAAAAATTTGCTGTTCACAGTTCCAAACACTTTTCTAGACTCTAACCAGGACAAAAAATTTTCTGTCGTTTTGTCGGGGTTTTTTTATCAGGTCCTTCATGTAAATGTTTCCCAGGGTGACTCTGGCTATTCCCTATTATCCTTTCTGGGTTCTTCTTTGCCCTTTCACACACACACAAAAAAAAAATGGATTTGTCTAGAATTGTACAATAGCTTCTGGTTATCTGAAACCTCAGCTTGTTTCCTTCAAGGTGATTCCTGGTTTGGTAATGAGAAATTCATTCCAAGGCACTGCTTGGCAGAACTGGCTTCACTAGTTCTTCTGCTTTACAGGAGCTATCCTTGGAGGAGCTATCCTTGGTGAAACACTGGAACAAGTTGCCCAGGGAGGTTGTGGATGCCCCCTCCCTGTAAATATTCAAGGCCAGGTTGGATGGTGCCTTGAGTAACCTGGTCTAGTGGGGGGTGTCCCTGCCCATGGCAGGGGTGTTGGAACTAGATGATCTTTAAGGTTCCTTCCAACCTTAACCATTTTATGAATCTATGAATCTCTCAAAGTCATCATGAGCTTCAGATGTCCCAAGAGTTGCTCTAACACCACTATATATTTGAATTTCATACTTCAAGGAAGATAACCCTGTCCACTTGGATTTGCTTTTCCAGCACAAAACAAGCATTTGAGTGGTATCACTTTTGCTACATCTTGCAAGACAACTGTGCATGGGAGCTACAGCCAGGCTTTCTACATTGTTAAACAGTTTGTGAGATCTCTGGCATGCTCAGCTACTGCTCCCCAAATGACTCAGGATCTGTGCAGCCAGCCTTCCTATTCTGAGGATGAAAGAGTTTCCAGAGGCCAGGACCAGTATAGCTGTGGCCAAACATTGCTAGTAGGTCTCAGAGGACAGTTAGCCTTGAGGCTCTGGTGCTTCTGGCATAACTAGTATAGATGTAGTTTATTATTTATTCTCAGAAAGTGGAATATAAAGCTCTTAGCAGTTTGGAAGCAAGTTTATGAAAAGAAATTAAGGTTCCTTATAAGCTGTCCCTGTATCACTGTTCACATCTTCCCTTGAATTTTCATCTTACTGGAAGGTTTGTTGCTTCATCTCGCTTCCTTCTGTTCTTTATTTCCAGACAGGTTCCTTAGTTGCTATCTAACAGGAATAGAGCTTCCAAAGCTGACATCATTGCTAAAAAATACGCACAACTAATGGCCATCATTTTCCCACTGGAAATTGGCCTTTGCTTGCTCTCAGCAAGCAAAGCTGCCTGTACTTGGGCAGGGTGATGTTAGAAGCATCCTTTTAGGAGCCTGATTTGCACCAGTCCCCTTATTCTTCCTTGCTTTTTTTTCAAAGTAGAAGCTAATTTAACTACAGCTTTAGCAGTGCCATTCTTTTTATGAGACAGTTTAATATGCACTGTGAAACCTTTTCTTGATTTTGCTATATTTTGTAAATATCGTAAAAAAGAATTCAATTACATAACAGTTCTGTTATCTCCCAATCCATAATATGGGCCTAGCTTTCGTAAACTACACAGGGCATACCACTAATAATGCACCTAGAAGCCTCGTGAGCTGAATGATTTACGCACACCAGCACCTTTTGACACGTAGGGGGGTCCTGGTGATCAGAGCACTATCAAACCATGACCATTTACACTAAATGGATGTGTGCAGTGAAACACCTCACTGGTGCTCCCCACTGATTCTGCTCTACGTTTTTGTTTGTTTCCTTATTTTTTTTTCAAAGTGATTCCTAATATTTTTCTTGAGGGGCTGTTCTTTCTAGTTTCAAAAGATTTATTCCAGTCCCTAATATGACATCATCATTTTTGTTGTTATTGTTACTATCCTAGATCCTGCTCTACCTTGATACCTTGCACTTCACAGACTTCAAAAACTCTACATCTGAGATAATTGCCCAAGAAGTCACAAAAGTCATATCCATCAATAGTAAAAAAAAAAAAATGGGGAGGACACAGATAATGATTTATCTCAAGAGGAGACAGGTTTCTGAAGCAGATAAGAGGACTTGCCTTGTCTTTCTCTTTTGTCTACAAAGGAAGCCTAGGATGACTAGGTCATACTTCACCAGCCAGTTTTTAGATACTTAAAAGTTAGATGAAATGAGCCGCAGACCCACTTGTGCAGGAGCCAATATGACAGATTACAACACCATGGTGCTGGGCACTGTCCAAAAATACTTTGGCCAACCCAGAGGAGTAATCATTTAATCCTCTAAACTTTGGAGAAGTGGTTTGCATGAGGTTTTCACTGCACAGGGAAGTAGCTTTGTTGGCATGCATAAGTGGGAGCAATAAGAGACATGTAGACATTGGAAAATTAATTACGAAAAGGGAGGGTCAGTGGGCAAGATAAAATAAGAAAGCAACCTTTAACCAAGCTGAAAAGCTATGGGATACTCAGTGTGTCCTAGAGATGCACATTTGCTTACATAAAAGCTAGAAGACCTCTGAAGAACAGATGCCTGCATTGCTCCTGCTTCCTTGGGAACAGCCTGGAATGGTGCATTTCAGCACAATCCCTCCTGCACCCCTGCTGCCATTCCTCCCTCAGGCTTCACAGGAGTGACTGATGCCTCCTTAACTTAGTTTCTTCTCAGATAGAATGAACTGTAAGCAAAAATACTAAGAACAGAAGAAGAAGGAGGAAGTAATGAGAGATTAAAGCAACAGATACAGAATCCTTCTGAAAAAAGGATCAAAATGGAAATGATGAGTAAAGAGACTAGGGATGTTAATTAGGAAATAATTATAGAGAAGTGAGATTTCTTTCAGAGATATTTATAGCAGCACAGAAGTACAGGGCCACAAAGCAACAGTGGGGTAAGGACTGTAAGATGTATCCCTCTACAAGCAAGCAAGAAGGAAAGATTGCAAGGAGACCTACCCAATGTGTGGACAAGCAATGAGAAAGCCATTTGATAATTAGTGAGTTATAAGCAGATCAGGAAGAACAAAAAAAAAATAAAAGGAAGGAAATTTCATATGACTGGTTTCTGATTTAGCGTTAGCCCAATATTATACGGACCTTGCAGCATAGCAGGTCTTTTGGTGCTTGAGAACAGCTGTCATAGAAAAGAAGAGGATGGAGTAAAATAGAAGAGAAAACAAAATCCACAGTTCAAACCGTGACTGACATGCAGATAGGGAAAACTGAATTGCCCAAACTGATATCTGAGCCCAATGGGCACATGGTGTTTGCACAAGCAGACATGTATCGAGAATCTGACTTTAAAAAGGACTGTGGAATCTGTAACCTCTCCTCCAGCCCTCTCCAGCCTCTATGTGCCTCCTCAGTCTGCATTTGTGTTCCTGACTGTGGGCTTGGGCAATGAGCTGTGCTAAATCTTGCTGTTAAGAGGTGGAGGGAAAGGTACATTCCCCTGCCAGCACTGCCAGAGCAGCACCAGCAAAACAGCACACGTCTGATGACATCCTGCTGCTGCAGTTTGCAGACGGAAACAACCTTCACCTCAATGGGCCTGTGAACTGTCACATTTCAGGCACTGACACGAATGTCCTGTGCTGCCTTTGCTATGGGTATAGCAGTCTCTTTGCACTGCAGGGTCCAGCCTGGCCCAGCTGAGACTTTTCTACTCAGCGAATCATTGCTGAGGCTGCACCAGTCCATCACTACTGGTGAAGGAAACCACTGGGGGCTGCAGGTGCACAGGGACAGCTGACGAAGGCCAAAGGGGACACAGTGAGGAAACTACAATGACAGGGAGAAAGCCGTAGAAAATATTCCAGCATCCTCTCCAGGTTTTGCTAATTTTATTTTCCACCTTTCTCCTTCATGAAGGTGGTTTTCTCAGGTCTCTTATTCCTTCACATTATTTACATCAATAAAAGAAGTGGCAGCATCTGCTGTACCAGCTGCAAGGACGTAGCATGCACGATGCCCACAAAAGCCCTTGTCTCCCATTGCCCACTGCAGACAGTGTCCTGTATTTGCTGGACTGGCTAACAAGGCTGTTGGGATTTCATAAACACCATTTTTCAGAGGGCGTTTGGTCAAATGGTTGAGGTACTAGACTGGAACTCAGAAGAGTTTCTATCTTGCTGCAGGTTTCCTGGCAATCGGGGGCACATCCCTACCTCGATGTTCTATATGTAAAATACGGTTAAAAACACATCCTCTGCCTATTCAAAGCATGTCTTTTCTCCTTTTCTCATGCAACACCTTGCATCATGGGATTACCAGCTGCAGAAAGGCCCCTCAGTAAAGTTCAAACAATAAAGATAATAGGTCCTAGATGAAATTCTTTGAGGAAAAAGAAGGCTTAATTGTACCAAGATTTCAAAAACTATGTATGCACAAAAGGCTTTTAAAAATAATTGTGTTTATTTTTAATCTTATTTGCCAGTCCTATCTTTCAAGCAGTCAGAGATAGCACCAATATAATCTGGCAAAAGCAAGAGTAATTTAATGGAAGGAGCAGATAAAGTGTCTAGGTGCATGTCCGGCATGTAAATTGAAGGAATTGCTTTATTGTACTTGCCAGTTTTAGTGAAGAAAAGTGCAAAATATCTTAATAAGACAATTGTTAAAACTCGGAGAGTGGAGAGTTGGTATGCCTCCTACACGGCTAGAAAAAATGAAAGGACGCAGAAGATAAAGAACTATATTCTTCCCAGGTAATAGAGTGACAGGGAGACTTGGGCTAATAAACACTCTGAACTAAGAATGACGTGAGCACCATAAACAAGTCATTGTCCAGAGAGCGCTCCCAAAGTTCATAATACATATTCTAAATCAAGAAGCTCATAAAAACTGCTGTTAGACAATCCCACTGGGAGAGACAGATCAAGAGGTGCCTGTGGAGCCACCGTAAATACAGCTGCTATGGATGGGTCAGAAACAAACCACCGCCATGCACAGTTCAAGACCAAGTGCATTAAATGAAAGAAGTTAGTTGGGGAAGGAATCCAAAAAGAAGAGCAGACATATGGGAGCCGGTATTTATTTCTTGTTCTGCTGCCTGACCTTGGAGAAGTTATTTTGGGCTTAGACCTGAAAAGTACTGACCAGTCTGCTCCTGAACAAGCAAAGCCTTTAGAAATGTGCCTTGACAACACTGTTGTTTCTTGCAGGCATGGAGAAGGTGCTTCGCACCCCAGGATAAAGCCTGCCAAAGTACTCTGTTATGAATTGTAAGGATGACATCTGTTCTCAAAGCTGTATTTGCACTGGCTGTGAATCACACCATCAGTGTGGGTAGGCACCGGCTGATCACACTCAGATCTCATCTGCAAGCACTGCACTGAAGTCCTGGAAGAGAACCAGGCTTCTACAAAATCCCCCTGCCAGCTTCACTTCTGTCTCTCTGCACTCAGCTTGGGGATCTTCTATCCCAGTTCCTGGCCCTTTTTGAGGCCTTTCAAGTACCCAAGCTCCACACAGGGAGTTGGTCGGAGAATGTCTGCTAAGTGTGACTGTGAGTGTGGCTCTGTCCACCAGGAATGCTGCAGGACCTGGCTGCCCCTCAAGCCTCAATCATATGGACACTTTGAGATTTCAATAGATCCCATCTCCAAGACATCCCGCGTGAAACACTCACCTCTATTCTTCTCTTAAAGTCCCATGAAGGAAATGCACATCTAAGCACAGTTAAGCTCATGCTCTGGATTTTCTGAACCAAATTCCTCTCTGACTCCTATCAATTCTACAGCAGGATAACAGTATTGATTTTAGTGGAGGTACTGCTGATTTAAACAAGGCTGAATAAGAGGAGAGCACTGGTGACCCCTGTAAAATGGGGATAATAATCTTTACCTGCAACTCAAGGGAAATGTGAAAGTTAATTAATTAGTATTGTAAATCTCTGTGAGATCCTAGCAGTCTATAAATGAATTCAAATGGCACCAGAGAGAGGGCATAAAATTGTTCTTCTTACAAAAGTTAAAAAAATACAGACAAGGAGGAACAGAGTACAGATCCAAACATTCAAACACTGAGCAGTGTGAGACCATTTCAAGCCCCATTCCAGTAAAAGGGTTTGAGAAACATATGAGACATAGGATGATTTCGCTCCTGAAAGCAAGATTTTCTGACACTCTCTTTAAAAGAAATTTCTGTCAATACAGCCCAAAGAAGTTCACAAAAGGGCCTGTTTTAAGTTTAGTCAATTAAAGATGCAAGAAAAAGAACTTTAGACATCATTGACCCAGATATTCTGTGGCATTTATATTCATAGAAGAACAGAATATGGATACAATGAATTGCAAGAAAAATTCCCAGTGCAGATGGTTAACTTGCCGTTCTGCCCTTCAATAGTGCAGAAGTCGAAAAGGTGATAGAGTCAGATGTAGATGGCTATTCCCTGATCAAGGGAGGAAAGTGTGCTATTTAATAATAATGAGAAAGGAAAGGAGGATTTTTTTAAAGCTGTTGGAGTTTCAGAATGATGCTCCAATGAAGCTGTATCTCCCAAAAGCTGCATTCTGTACAGACAACCAAGTCCATTTCTGAACCCTTGGTCAGACACTTCAGTTTATTTTCACATCCAAATGTTTAAATGTGAGTGTACAAATGATTTGCACCGGATCATTGGGATTACCTACTCCTTCTTCTACAGCAGTAGGTAAGGACTCCAAGTGGAACGAGGCGCTTTTTTTTTGTATCGTACTACACACAAACAAATGCACAAAGACCAAAAGCTGAGAATGTCCTTTTCCCAAGAGAGACTGAGAATATGTTCAGTCATGCTCTACAGTCTGTTTCTCTCCACTGACTGTAGAGAAAGTCCTGGGAGATTTGTTGAATGTCTTGAGCAGACAAATTAGGTCCCTACAATGGGTCTTTATGGGCCATGTCATGTTCTTAAGAGGTCATGTTTGAAAATATAACCTGAAAATTAGTAAGAGGCCAAAACAGACTAATAAAGTCTTACTTGTTGTATTCATTAGAGAGTGGTGGGGTTTTTTGATTATTTTTCTTTTGGTTTGATTGATTGGTTGTTTTTTAACTCTTATTACATGCCATTCCCCAAAGCCAGCAGGAAGCCAGGTAACATTTTAAGAGCACCTGTGTAAATTCAAAAATAGTATTACTTGAAAAACAGCAGAGTTCCTCTTCGTTTAGATGAATCCATGATATCCACCTGGCTCAAGTAAATTTGAAGAAGCAAAAGAAAATGCTCTTCTACGAACCATCATCAAACCAATGACTAAATCAGAAGAGGCTGGTTAAAGCTCACCCTTCTCATTGAGTCCCACATAGTCTAGGATGACCGTATCATCTAAAGATGGTAAGTCAAGACACTCCTAGATCCAAGTCAGAAACTAAGGGAAGCAATGCCAGCTTAATTTGCAGCACCATGTTAATGAGCCAATGCTTTCGTTGTTGCTTTGGAATCTGTTTCCCACCATAGAGTATACTTTTTCCCTCTGAAGAGACTCAGCTGCCTTCACCTTGATGTCCATTACTGCCTATTTCTAGCTAAGAGCTCTGTGAATACAATTACAGATATAAGGGCATTGCTTCTACAGTCATCTACCTGTTCTGGAACTAATAGGTTCCTTAACTTCATACGTGACCTGGCCAGTGTGATCACTCTCCTTTATGTGTATGCAAAAACTTTGTTGACGAGGCGTTTTAATAATTGCTGTGTTGTAAAGAATCATTTTTCGTAGTCAGGCAGTGTAAAAAAAAAAACCACCCTGAGCAGCAGCTGAAAGCATCAATATTTTTCAGCTGCCTTCTGTGATCAGTGTGCTATATCAGGTGTAACCCAGGAGAAAAACCAAGCAAACCATGCAATAGCTGAAGATTTCTTTTGAGAAGTCTTTGACTCAAGTAAGCTCAAAAGAATTTTGTAACCAACAAAAAAAGTACATTATTTATTAGCACTGAGCCCTTCAAACAGGGCCTACTCCTGGATCATAACCCCAAAATCCCAATGATCTCTGTGCTTCTTCTGCCTTAAGAATGAAATCTATTTGCAAAACAGCATGAGAAAGCTTCTTTGATATTCGCCTGTATGAGTAATTGCATGGACAAGGCTGGGCTCTGGACTGAGTCAGGAAACTTTTGCTCTTCTCCCTGCCTGAGGATCTGAACCTGCATGTGTAAGTAAACCTCTTGATGGGCTATCCAGATAGAAAACCGTCTCTTCTTATGTACAGCACCTAACATGACTGGAAACCACAGGCTGGTTTCTCATATGATGTACCTATTACAAACAGATTTTTTAGTTTCCAAGGGTATCTGATCTTCCAAATGATGGGCAAAGGACACTGATGAATTACAATAAAAATGAGATAACAGATAGATAGAAAACTATTGCAAAGATGTTTAAAAGTAGCATAATGTCTTAGGCTGACAGAGGCCCTTCTTAATATGCTCTACGACTGTTGGCTGAAAAAGTGTCCCTATATGTGTCAAATATTGCTTCTCCTTACAAGTGTTGCCTTTAATCTTTAGGATTTGTGAAGGTCCATATTTTGAAAATTTCTGTGGTGGCTCTTGGTACCTCAGTTTCCTCATCTATAATATGTTTGTACATTATTTCTTATTTAGCAATAATGTCTAGAAGAAAACCAGTTCAACACCCCATAGTGCTTTGGTAAGATACGGAAAATTACAGTCTCTGTCCCAGAGTTTAAAATTGTTTATCTTCACTATAGACGTCTTACAGAGTTTAATGCTTCTGAAGTGCTTAGAAAGCCTACAGTGAAAGATGGGTTATAAATGCAAGGAATACTAGTAATGATAATAGATTCCTTTGATTCAGGTAAAACCGCAAATATACAGCGTAGTGCATTAAAAGGAAAGGTAAAATCAAGGATTTAGTAATCAGCTATCAGCAAACTAAAGAAAAATATCTCTGTCACCAAGGAGTGTGACTAGAAAGTGATGGGTGGACTTCAGTTCAAAAGTTCAATTATACAATTTCAGATTCAAAGGAAACTTCAGCACAGCTATTGCCTAGCGATACGATTACTGAAACCTTGAAGGAATGAAATTGAGTTTGAGCTGAGTGGAGGAGCAGTAATTTACCAGGTGGAGTATTCAAAAAACATTAACCCTGCAAATGCCATTGGCAAGATAGAATTGATTAATTCAACAGTGACATAATTCTGAAGATAACAGTCAATTTCTCACTCAGAAAAAGTCTATTTTCAACTTCAGCATTGCTCAGATACAGAAGTGAATTCTGTCCAAAGCCTAAGGAAAATTTCTCTGTCTTGAATATTTGATAGAAGAATCACTCTCCTGATAAAATCAGAGATCCATCTAATGCTGAGTCCCCAATGACAGTAAACAGCATCATCTGTTTTGGGGAAAGAATAAAAAAGTTTTTCATAGTTTTGATTTGATAACCTGCCCCAATGAATTCCCTTCTTATATAGGTTATAAATCAATTTATGCTCCAAGTTACCAAGTTGTTGGTATTATCAAAAAGTCTTGTTTTTTAACTATTGTTGGGAGCTAAAATTCAATTTTTGCTGTGATACTTATGGGTAATCTTCCTGTCCACCTTGGTAACATCATTCCTTAACATTCAACAGTGCCTGTCTTTACATAAGCACATGATTAAAATGCTGATGGTTTAGTTTTGCATTTGCATGGCAACTTTCAGCCTGCAATACTGAAACCTCTATGTTAGAATCAATCCTACCCTTAAAGAACTATCAAACCTAGAGCAGATGATTGCAATAATATAAACCAACGTGATTTGTAAAAGGTCTCTTCCAAATCAGACCATTCTGTGATTCTATGATGTTCCAGTGATTATATGCAGCTCTGGTGTACCGTATTTTTTATAGTAGCTGTCCAGCCTCAGTAGGGGAGGACAACAGACAATAAGCTGAGCCTGAATTTTGGAGATGCTTATCAATTCCAGTGTTCCGTGCAGGTCCTGAAATTCCATGTTTAAGTCGCACTTTGGAGTCTCACCACAGTAATTTGTAAAAAAGAAAAATCCAGAGCTGTTTCTGAATCATAGAGTACCAGTTTGGAAGGGACCTCAAGGATCATCTGGTCCAACCTTTCTTGTCAAGATGGCCCAGCACGCTGTCCAACTGAATCCTAAAAGTGTACAATGTTGAGGGAAAATTCTGATTCTGCTTTGCACATGATCTACAAGTGTCTCCATTTAAGGCTCAGGGCAAACCCTACAGAGCAGGATTTCTATGAGCCCCCTCTCCCTGCTGCCTCCCAGGGGAGGAAAACAAGGGGAACAAGGAAGAAAATCCCTCACCCAAAACTGGAAGTTAAGACTATAACATATTTAATGAGTAACAGAAGATAAACAGGGGAAATAAATATGAAGGGAAGAGGGACATACAACTCTCTACCAAAGCTGCTCTCAGATGGCGATGGATTGTGCAGAGCACAAGGAGTCAGGACCAGCCGTGCTGAGGGGCGGTCAGAGCAGCTGAGCCTGGGAAGCAAGGGGGAGCCCCTCCGAACTTCCTGTCCCTTTTATAGAGTGTGGCAGGGAATGGGAGGGAATACCAGTTACCCTCTGACCCCTCAGGATCCTAGACTTATCACTTGTCCTCCCCACTCAATCTGTTAACTCTTAAACCACAACAAAAGCCCCATTTTTCAGAAGTAGCTGAAAACCAGGCAGAACATACTATGGTCTCTCAAAGTGTCATTATATGTCCTGGTTATCTAACTGAATCAAGATGCTACTCAGTGCAGGCAGTGAAGTCTGAAAAGACTTTTAAATGCCCAGCCCCTGAGCCACTCAACCATAAATATCTTTTGGTATTCAGGCACAGTCAAGTGCCCTTCTCAGGGTACACCTGCCACTCCAGAAGAACACAGGTTTCCTGCAGATTGTATCACATCTACCAGCTTGCAGAGTAGCTGTGGATGCTGTAAGGTATCTCAGGTGGCATAAGGCACCCCATGTAAGGCAATCAGCTCCATAGGCCAAGTTTCAAGTACAATGGATGAACAAACTGTAAAGGGCAACAGACCTGACTGACCACTGACCCAAGGCACTCCTTCATGGGCATTAAGATTTAGTTCTCCCAAAACTAGGAGATACGACATGCTGCTCCCATAGGAAGTAGCTGGGTGAGCCCTTGAAGATGACAGCTTGGAGCAATGACCACACCCTTGATGCCAGAGGAACTGCCAATGCAAATAAAACCTGGACAGTTGGTGAACATGGCACTCAAAGAAAAAAGCTCTTAATCTCACCAGACAGCTGCGATAAACACTTATAAAGGAAACAATTTCAAAAGACCAGGCAGATTATAAAGGCACCAGGAGTCACTGCAATCTTGTTAAACATCGTTCACTGCATTACTTTAGATTTTAGTTTGAACTTACACTGTCAGATAAATTCCATTTATCTCCTGAACGCTTTTCTCACCGTTGAGTGTTTGTTGCCATGAATTCACACCTTCAGTGAAGATTTACATTTCGTCCTTGATCGAGACAAAGATAATGTTCAGTTTCAATCATTCTAAGGCTTTTTGTTTTTTTTTTCACTTAACTGGGTCAGTGTTTCTAGTGTGACACTGAAAACACAGGTTATGGTGTTCAACCATTAGTGTAGGAAAGCAGGATGGTCTTACAGGTAAGGGACTGAATTAGTCCCCAGAGATAAAGTCTCTCTCAAACAGTTCCATAGACTTCCAGCCTGACCTTGGAAAAATTACACTAGTTCCCCTGTGCATCTATAAAATTAGGGAATAAATACTTTCTCTTCCCCTTCCTCTGACATTGGCTTTTGTTACACACAAAATCAAGCACATTGGGAACAAATTTTGATCAAAGTTTCTGGTCATTCTTTCAATACAGCCAATGATGAATCATCAACATCATGATAAATTCGGTGATTTAACCAATACAATTGCTCCACTATAATTCAGAAATGTAAAGATTTACAGGGTATTTTTGGAAGACCTGTAGAAGAATTTCCTTGAGCACTCCCACACTTCCATTTGCTATCCTAACTCACTTGTCATTAATTACAAACTAATGAGTGCCATTTTCTGTTCTGCATTGATACGTTACTTTCTCCTCCTGTGGGGCTATCAACCAGCATTGAAGGACGTGTCCAGACTGAAAACATTTATCTATGCCATCTCACAGAGCTCAGCATATCAGATAAAACAAGACTTTAATACAAAGTAACTCCTCTTTCTACAAACTAATTTCACCGATAATCCCTTCAATTTGGCTCAGTTTATACTTGAAATTAATTTTGCCCGTACTCTTACTTAGATGGTGGTAAGAATGATGACATACCCCCTGCCATGCCCCACGGCACTCTGTACTTTTTCCTGATCTACTAATATCATATTTTGAACCAAACTACTCTTAAGCAACTCAGTTTGGTTTCCTGCATATTTTGCCTCCCTGGTAATATAGAGAAGATGATTCCGATCCAAGTTCCTTGTTACAAATTGTGCTTGATGCAATGCAGTGATTTCTAGTAATAAATCTTGATCATCGTCTCTGTGTACTTAATGACTATGTCTACAATAATTATCTATGCTACTAAATCTATACTTTTAAATTGTTACACTAGTTGCTGGCGTGGTTTTAGCTCGGGCTAACAAGCTCAAGTAACTCCAAGGCACAGCAAAGGCATTAGCATGATCCAGGAACCACTCCTGGCAGGCTGTTTGGACAGAGTGACCGTTATTTTGGGTGGTCAGAAAGTTTGGTAGTGCAGCCATGGTCTGCTCTGTGCTACCTTGCTGCCAGGCCACAGAATGGTGCCAGGTGCATTTACCAGCATACATAGCCAACAGAGAGCATCAAAGGAGGAACTGAGAGCGTGTCTGATAAGGCCAAAGTATATAATTGTCACTAAAAGGCACTGTGGATGAGCTGCAAACCTGTAGACTGTATGCTGTTCTCTGATGACAGAGAAAGAGTAAAGATGACGTCTTCCATACCATCCGGAGGGAAGGGAGATGAATAGAGATGTAAATGATCTCGAATGCAATCCCAGATAGTCACATGACTGCCTGGACTATCCTGGGCTCCTTGCAGCCCCACATCTTCATGGATTCTGAACCTCACAGTCAGTCTCAAGAGGGAGAGAAGCATCAGCACCTCCTGCTCCTACACTGGAGTTCCTCATTGTCCATGTTATGGCTCAGAGAAAGATGACAGTGGGTTTCTAGAGCTCAGACCACAGGCTCTTCCTTAATAACAACACGGAGAAGGTGTTTCTTATAAAAGTCAGAAAGCTTTTCTGTTTTGTTTTGTTTTGTTTTGTTTTTTAAATAAAAAAAAAATTTAATCCCAGAAGCTAAAAGTGATTGAAAACTCAGTGTCATAACTTCCATTTCCAGCAGCAGACATGCTGAAGTTATTGGCAAAAGCACAACTTTAAAGATCTGTGTCACTGTCAGTAATAAATAAAATAAACACAGGACAGTGCAGTCAGACTATCCCTGAATATTCGATGTGTTATTACAATAATTAAGATGAATAGTGATTACCTGTCTTGTTTGTTCATACCTTCTTTGACAGCTGACTATAGCTACATTCAATGACATTCTAAACATACGTTTGAAGCATCATTCACTGAGGCATTAACCCCTTTTATACAACAGACATAAGCCACGGATATTAAGAGCTAATGTGCAATATTCAACTTACTTGAACTCCAAGGAACAGTGGTGGGAAATAAATAGTTTGCAACTTACGGAGAAAAATTCAGTCCCATCACATTGTGCCTTTATCGATTGTCCATGAACACAAGATCATTGCTTACTCAAATTCTGAAATATGAGTCTTCTTTGTAAAAATACAGCATATTGATAGGAGAGAGGTTAGGGACATACAGGTTGAGTATGGTTAGTATCTGGCAGTGAAAAAGATCAGAGAGAAGAAGATAAAATTACAGTAGTTTATGTTTTCCTCAGGAAAGAGGCAAAATACTGGATTGGAGTCCATTTGAACAAAAATGGACTTTGTTTATCAGCTGGAGGATGTATTTCTCAATTAATTATTTCCAATTAGTCTAGCCCAGTGCATCTTACCATAAGCAAGCATCACTCCAGACAACTGGCAATATTTGGCACTTTATAGAATTAGTCTCTACTTCCCCTTGCTTCAGGATATCAGCTTTGCCTCCCCCTTACCTCTCCTCCTCCCCCAGGCTATTCTACCCTCTTGCTTACTCCTGCAGCAATAACTGTGTTGTCGATAGCAAGCAAATACAATCTGTTTCTCTGGGTGGCTTTGCATCCCACTTCCCAGCAAAAGATAGCAATGAGTACATGGTATTTTTTTCTGCTTTTATAGAATTTCCATCCCAAATTCTTCAGTAACATTTTCAGTGTTCTTAGACAGCCACTTCTTTCCACTCCAAAGGAATCTGCTGTTTAGTGCTGAAGGAAGAGACAGATTAGATTAGACTGTGTTTGCAAGGTGCTTTAGTATCCTTTGGGAAACAAGACATTACAAAACTGCAAGGTTCTGTATTATCATTAAAGTGATTAACCAAGTTACCATTGATGTGCTTTGAGTTTATCTGTTCTTTGCCAATTAGTAGAATCCCCATTTTATGGAAACTGAGATTGAGCCAGTTTTCAAATGTGTAGCCTCAACAGTCCAGCATACATCGAACAGGTGTAAAGATGACACTGCCTAGATATGCTAGTATAGCAAAAACATAAAGGACTCAACTGCCTTTTGAGCTGGGAAGAGCACTGAGGTTATATCAAACTTTTATAGCAGAGGAAAGTGGATCCCAGCACATAAATGCTAAAGAGATTAGGAGCCAGTGTAGAGTGCTGAAAAACACCATAGTTTCTCTCATCAGGCTCAAACAGAGCATTATCTAACAAGAAAAACTGAGCACAGACAGAGAAAAAAGATTTAAACCACTCAAGTGGAGTAGCAGAAAAAAACTATGTATATCTCAAGTTGCTTCATGATCTTGAGAGGCAAGTATAATTTGAACCACTAGAAATAAGAGACAGCCTGCATCATGATACAAATAGCAGAGTATTCCAGAGTCCTTTTGGGCTGCTGTTGGGAGATAAGCGAGGATATCACACAGCATAGAGGAAGAGGGTGCTAGTGCCTGACTAGGACATCAGTGGAACCATGAAACACAGATGTGCTTATATTCTTCATATGTAGAAGCATGGGATGAAAGGACAGATCGTATCAGGTAACCCTGAAGAGATGTAGTACAAAAGGGAATAAGGATGACTGTGTTGTTCAGGCAGAGAGTGAAAATAAAATCAGTTTGTATAAGTAATATCTAGGAGGGTCAGACCAGTCATTAAAGGACTTGCTTGGAACTCAAGTCCCACCTTGCTCGGTTTGCACATGACCTTGGGCAAGTCGCTGAGATCCTCAGAGCAACAGGGACACTTTGTTCCTGCTGATTTAAATAGAAGGTAGTAGCCTTGAAAGACCAGACATAAATCTTTCTGAACTTCATTTGTCCATCTACAAACCAGGAATAGTAGTACCTCACACAGCTCGGGTTTTAAGAAGAGAAACACGTTAAAGATGATGAAGAGTTTGCTTACAATGGTAGCAAAGAACACACAAGCAATGAAGGTAAGGTAAACAATCAGACACTAATAACTTGTGTCTTCCTTGTTTGTAAATACTGTAGACATTGAGTTCCATTCATTCTTGGTACAATCTCATTAATGAGGCCACATTCTGCATCGTCTGTCTTTATCTTTCTAATGATCCC
Organism: Baryphthengus martii; assembly: GCA_013396935.1. Lineage (NCBI taxonomy): Eukaryota > Metazoa > Chordata > Aves > Coraciiformes > Momotidae > Baryphthengus > Baryphthengus martii. The sequence continues at coordinate 269,388 of VWZK01014961.1, read as the reverse complement.
TATGGAAAATTGAAGCAGAGAAAATGAGAAGCCTTATTGTGCTTAATATCCAAAGTGACAAGTCTTTCATAAGTGGTGAAATGAGAGTCTTCTGCACAGGTATAGTGACGAGGCTTAAAAGAAGCCTGTTGCTGGATTAAACAGGGTAATTGCAGTACAATTAGGTACAAGCACTTAACTCCCCTCTTCCAAATTCTCAATTATAGTAATAAAAATGCTTTTGTTTTGCCTTTTGTGCTTCATGGCTTACAAATGCTCCTGTCTTCTACAGCTCAAGAGAAAAAAAGGAGAGAAAGAAAGAGCTCTGACACATTTCCGATGCGAGTGGTACAGCGCTCCTCATGATACATTATAGTGATGCTTAAACCCTGACAGCCTTAGTGTAATAGCACAGCTAAGTCTATCACTGTACTTCCCTGTCTTGTGAAAAGAGCTTTGGATAAGATGCAAAGCAACACTCTTGAAAAACCTTTCACTGGTTTTCAGAATTATCTCCTAGACTCATCTGGTAAATCATCTCCCACTTGCAGAGAGTGTGGGAGACAGCTTTGCCCACAAGCTGAGAACAGGATCCTTACGGTTTAGTCACTCTCGTGTTTCAGAAGCATCATTCCCAACAGCAGGCAAACAAGCCTCGATTCCTACAAACATACCCATTATTGGCAAATATTCTCTAAGTCATCTGTGTGAAAAAAAATCCCCAAGATGGAGGAAGCTGATTTAGCTCCTTCATTATTTGCAGTTCTTTTCTCACAGGATTTGAAGGGCACTTATGTCACTTCTCTGACTGGATGGCTTGAACTTTTTTAAAAATTTAATTAGGCCAACAAGAAAAATAACTACTGGTGAACAGCGAATACCTTTCTACGTGATTATTTTTCTTTGCATGTAGAACTGGGTATTTACATAAAGGAGGAAGGAGGAATTGCCAAGCCCTAACTGAATTTGCCTTTTATTTTAACCTGTCGATTGCACTGTTTGTCATAAGAGCCCACCTCCAATTCATATCCTCTGTTTCTTCCCTCTCACTTTTTCCGCTTTATGAGACAGACTTATCTAGAAATCGTGTCTCTATTGTACTGTTTGATGGTTACTCTTGATTTTTGTGGGGTTTTGCACATTGCACAATGGACCCCTTTTGTGGCTTCTTCAGAACTTCCTAGCATCCCAAAGTCATAGGACGGTTCACAAAGCCCCAACAGTACATGGGGTCCAGGGGTACAGAAACACAGAAACACAGAATCGCTGTGCTTGGAAAAGACCTTTAAGATCCTTAAGTCCAACTGTTACCTAACTCTACCAGGGCCACTACTACACCATATCCTTAAGCACCATATCTAGATGGCTTTTAAATACATCCAGGGATGATGATTCACCACTTCCCTGGGCAGCCTGGTCCAGTCTTTGATAACCCTTTTGGGATAGAAGTTTTTCCTAATGTCCAAGCTAAACCTCCCCTGGCACAACCTGATGCCATTGTCCTATCAATTGTGACTTGTGAGAAGAGACCAACATCTACCTCTCTACAACCTCCTTTCAGGCAGTTGTAGAGAACAATAAGGTCTCCCCTGAGCTTCCTCCTCTTCAGACTGAACAATTCCAGCTTCCTCAGTCACTCATAAGACTTATTCTCAAGACCTTTCACCAGCTTCATTGCCCTTCTCTGGACCTGCTCCAGCACCTCGATGTCTTTCTCATACTGCGGCGCCCCAAACTGAACACAGTACTCAAGGAGTACAAAGCAGGACAGGATTTTTAGTACCTCTAACGGGACAGAATTTTGGAGGTGTCCACAATTTCTGGTAGGAAAAGCGGAGAGAGTAGGCATGGGTTTCATATGGTGCCAAGGGCAGTGGGATTTTCACATTATTACCTTGCCGCTTTCCTGCAAGGTTAGTATTCAGAAACTCCCAGGCATATTTTATGCCTTCCATTCAATCTCTTTTGGAGTGATGCTTCAGGAGGCTGCATGCACGACAAGGCAGATTTACATTACTGCCTCAAACATGCTTGCCCCAAGTTTTTAGCTGCACCAAGCCCACCACTCATAATCAGGCAAGCTCCATGTCTATGGCCATTCAAGACCTATTTGGAAAATCCATTCAGTTCTCAAAACCAAAATGAATTCTCAGTCTTTCAAATTCAAGTGTCTCAGCAAAGGAAATCCCTTTTCCACAAATACAGTGGTACTGTGGCCAAGTAGAGCAGATGCTCAGAATCGAAACAAATATTCATGCATATTGGGATTCTGGCCGTAGATGACTCAGTCCTGAAGAGTATTTAGGTATTCACTTAATTTTATTCATATGAGTAGCTTCAATGACATTAATAGGCATGAGGCTTAAATAATTGCTGGATAAGTGCCCCAAGTTACAGAACAAAAGTAAGAGAAAAGAATAGAGGAAAGGAAAGAAAAACAATGCAAAGATTAGCTGATTTTTTTATTATTATTTCACTGGAAAAATTCTTTTTGGTATCATTATGCCAAAACCTATGCATAAATATGTATGCCTGAAGTTTCATTAAGACACATTAATCCTATATTTTATTACCCTGCGCATTTCAGATGAGTAGGGAAAGAGATTCCTTGACCCAAAGAAAAAATTGATTCTGCCTATAATTTATGTAAAGTTCCAGCATATCTCCTAGATTTGTTGCAAGAGAAGAAAATATTGTAATTAATTTTAAAGGTCTCTCAAAAATGTCCACTCAGTTTACTCTGAGGGATTGCGCTTCTGAGCTTCTTCTGTCTGACGCCTTTCAGTCATTCCCTACATTTGATCTTGCCTGTCCACTTTTAGAGACAACATGGCATAACTTCGGCCTCTCCTGGTCAATCAGCACCATAGGCTCTTTCAGTTGCCCGTAACCAATCTCTACTCCCATTTAAGATACCCTAGGGTTTAATACCTCCAGCTGCAGCTTCAGAAGGGCCTGCAAATTCCTTAGTCAATACAGGCAACGGCACCTAGCGAGTGATTTAGCACACCCTCAAGTAGGCAGAGGTCCAACTCAATTGTCTGAACACAGTGTCATCTGAGATGTCCCAGGCATTCAAAAAGCACACGCACCATGGAGCAGCAAGGGCTGGTGCTGTCCCATGAGGGAAGGGGAGCTGGGAGCAAGGATCACAGAAGAGCAAGTGGGGCAAAGACCTCACCAGCAAAGGGGCAGCCTCATGGTACCCCAGAAGGGTGAGCATAGCAGGTCCAGAGATGGTAGCCAGGGTTAGTCAAGAGCTCAGATTGCCAGATGAGACTACAGTGACGAGGAGGCCCGGGACAGTGGCCGAGATTTCTCAGACAGCTGCTCATAATCCCAAATACCTTATCTACTTAGATCAGGACCCTCACATCATAAGACTGGTGACAGTTCAGGGTAGTTCAACACACCTGAGATAACACTTATGCTTATGCAGTTGTACAGACACATATATTGGCATCTAATGCTATACACGATATCCGCATTGGGCTGACACAGGACTCAAAGCAGACTTATAACCTTCCTATGCAGGTATAATATCCTAGGCCATTTCAGATGTCACTGGGTGACTGTGTCACCAACTACATCATTCTTCTAGCGGCTGGCCGTCTCAATGGCTCTGTAGGCTGCACTGACAGCAGTGATCACTTCTCTTCTGATTATAAGGGTTGACCTGGTGCATGAATTTAGATACTTCATCTTGAAGTCTGTCCCAACTGTTCAATACAGTTTGAAGAATTTTTTGTGGAAGAGGTAGGCAGTTGGAGAAATTGCTCTCTAGAAATATTGTTTCCTGTTCTCTGTCAAATAGACAGAGACATAAGGCTTTTGGTATTATCATTCTTATGATCTTAGCACTTGTGAAACAGCCATTTGTAGTTAATAAATTAAAATCAAAATTAGATTATATAATTTGTATTTTCTATGTATGTGGATATATGTATCTATAAAAAGCAGTTATCTATAAAAGGTGAAAGAGCAGAAGATCGTACTGTGTTGGTGCAAAGACTGAGAGATCACAACAATCTCATTTTGCAACAGTCTCCTCCACGTGTCTACTGCAGTAAATTTCTCTGTGTGTGTCCAGCCCCAGCAGGCTCATAAGTGGACTTTTCTATGTCCTTTCATATTATAAGTTTAAAAGTGCTGGGCTAAAGCTTCATTTGATAAAAGAAGACTTACCATCTAAGAGGCTATTCTCTTCTGCAGGTCATGTTATGGCTATATGAGAAGGGGACAACTCTGTGAGAAAAAGAGAACTGAGACCTCAAGAGGCTCCTGGATGAAGGAGGCCGAGTAAGAAGCATCAGACACTCCATCTGAAGAAACCGCATAGAAATACCCCCTTCTGTCTGCGTGCTTCATCTGTATTGATGAGGACAAAAGCTTTTCCCAGGCTTGAAAGGAAAAGAGCATTGAAGATTATCAAGTGTTCATATTCTTTGGTAAGGTGGATTAGATGAGTCACACACTGAAACTTTAGCACACGTCTCATTAGAGACTGTTTCAAAATAACATACTTCCTCTTAATGCAGTTTTATGGTTTAGAGGGATTGCATTTGGTGGAAATCAAGGACCACTCAATCAAGGAAAAAAATTGTCTTCCAACATCATAGGCACTCTCTCTCCTTAAGCTCACATATCACTCCTTTTCCATGCCTCTGTCCCTCCTGACTTCTTGTCATGAATCAGAATCAGGTGTGCTTACTTCTCCTTAAAGGTAAGGAAATAACCGTGGTGTGTGGTGATCCTACTGCAATGTCTCCTCCTGCCCACCACCTTAGTCCCTTTTGAACTCTATTGTTAGTCTTTCAGAAGATTTGGAAAGCTTTGGGAAATTTTCTGGCCAGAGTACACTGCATAGATACTTGTTCTCCCAGACATACTGTCAGTGCTGTGTATTAGATCATAAATATGTATTTACATGAGGCTGATGCTGATAACAGCTATGAACCTAATAGAAAATTTTGCATTCAACAAGAGAAAAGATTTTCGTTTTTCATCAGCCTGTAAGTCTTGCTCTCAAATTCATTTCTTTCCACTGGATACAATCTAATTTGGTTTGAGAGTATCATAGCAATCTTGATGCAGCACCTGTTGAAATATACATGGCCACCTCCTGGGGTGTGGATAAAACCTCAAAATGGAGAATAAATAACTTATTATAAAGAACTAGATTTCCAGTTGTTGTTCACGGTAATATAAAAGAACTCCTGCTTTATAATTTAGAAACTCCACCGAGTTCATATCTTTATAGTATTTTGAAGGCATGCATCAGGTAGAAGGAAAGAATAAGCATTTACTTTTCCATTAAGAAGGCTAGGAGGGGAGCGCTGTGCTGCTTTATATATAAAGGTACTAGTCACTGCTGCAAAACTGAAGATGAAAAATCTACAGCCTCATAAACATAAACAAGGAGCTAATTTCTTTCATCTGTGAAATAAATGTACTAAAGAAGGCCCTCTGACATTAAAACCTTAAGGGGAAAAAAAACCCAACCAACCCAATCTCAAAAAAAAAATCAAAAAACAAACGCAAAAGATGTACTAAGGCTTTGGGTCACAGAGTTAGAAGACATCAGCACGAGAACGAGAACTCCTGGCACCAAACAAGGTGGAGAATGAGTTCCTAGTGGGGGTTACGAGTTCCTATTGCATGCAAGGTGGGATACCTCCTACATCAATCATCCACGGTGCCTCAGTGGCAAATCTACGGACCAGTGAGACACCTGACACTGAATTGAGCTTCTTGGCCTCTTGGCCGGAACAAAATCAAATGCCATGATATCACAGCAAGTGGAAATGAAAAATGCAATATAGTGAACAATAACTCGCAAAAAAAAAAATCAGAAAGAGATTTGAAGATACTCCGAGTAGGCTGACATTTGGATGTTGTATTTCAGTTTCAGAGAAAATGGCTATTATGTGAAAGCTATGAAATGTGACATTTTTTACTGACTAGCACTAGGCTTCTTGTTATATCTGTTACATACTTTCTCTGCGTGTATCTATGCCTGTGTGTGAGCAGAAGAAAACGTAGTTTTTCATTACGACTTTGCACTGCTTGAAGCAATCATAGTGCTGAAGGGCTAAAATTATCTCATATTCTTTCTCTCTAGATTATTTTTTTCTGTCCTAAGAATTGGATTGGCTTTTCAAAGCCACCTGGAGAATATGGATGAATCTCAGCATTGACTCCTTCAGTCATTATCTTGATCTAAAGTACAGAAACCAAACAGGAGCTGTTTAAGGATGCCACATGAGTAGGACAAAAAGAATCTACATTCAAGATATCCAAACTCACTGTATTGACTACGTCGGCACTTCTAAACTAAATAGGGCTGGGGCACAGGCCCCGGAGCCCAATTGTCTGCACTGTTAAATGGTTCAAACACCGTGCGGCATGGTTTTTCCCAAAGCTAACTAGTTTTCTCCAAAAAACCCCCAACTTGCAGGCACAGTTTAAGAGTTTGTATGGACTATGGTCCATTTCCAGTAGGCAAGTCGGATGCAGTTACCCTTTGTTAAAGAACTGGTACTACTATGCCAAATCCATAGCCAAAGGCCTTAACACTGTTTCGTTTGCCATGTAGGTGTAGTCATTTCATCAAGTCACCATGACATGACCACAGGTTCCTCTAATGCTTTTTAATACATCATACACAATAGACATTCCAAGCAAAATCCAGTAAAATTTTGTGAAAAACATGGATACTTTTGACAACAGCTGGGAGCAATTGTAATTCAGCAGTTATTTTTATGCATTTTAGAAAATATAAGAGTATAGGGAGGACAGTCTTGTGCCTGACCACGGATCTGGCATGGTCATGGATTCAGGTCCTAGCTGTGCTGTCTTGCTGTAAGACCTTGGGCGTTAGACCTCATATTCCCGAGTCTCAGCTCATCAATAAATCTGCAATGACAGAGCATCCTCGGTTCTCAACTAATACGCTCAGCTCATCAGGGCAGTGTGTGTACATCTCTTAAAATCATTTTGGACAGCATGAAGCTCAACAGGCTCTGACTCTCACTTTGGTCCTCTAGGCTTCTGGAATGTACCAAACAATAAAATTGTGTATTTTGAATAGCTTTTGCTACCTATTAAAAAAAAAAAGTTTTTCACAGAGCTTGCAGCGTGTCGCATCATGGGATGTACTGCCAAAATTGTAACAATTAGCTGTCTATCTTAGGTACCATAGTACATCAGCATATCACAAGTTTTAATGGATCTTTTCCTCCCCATACAGTTGCAAGACCAAGAAGGCACTGTTAGCATCCCATTTTTCACAGCAGTCGGTGAGACCTGTATCTGCACTGGGGCAGCCTGGCAGCTGGGGAAGTACACTGCCTGCTCCCATTGCCATTGCCCCTTAAGAGGCTATGGCATGCCCTATCCAGATCCCAAATTAGAGGGTGAGGGATGAAGGACCAGGATCGCAGAGTACACTGCAGACCTCATTTCTCCAACCGGAGAGCCAGCAAGACTCTCGTTTGGAAGTCTAAATGCCACTGATTTCAGTAAATTTGATTTAAAATGCGCTTAAAAACCCAGGCTGAGATACACCTCCGTGCTCTTAAATTACAGTGAGATCTGATCATAAAGTGAGAGAGCTTACTCACAATAGCTACGAGTTGTGCCAGTGTGAGTACAACTGTCTGCATGAGCTGTGAGGTTGACAAAGCCGAAGGGGCTGACCAGAGGACACTACTGTCGGCAAAAGCCATTTCTCCTCCACAAAATCCAAGGCAGATCCTGCAACCCCTAAGCTACTTTTCCTTTAGATGCAATTTCCCACCCAGGTGGGGAAATCAGAAAATCAGGATTTTGTTTTCAAAATATCCTTTTCTCATCTTGACAATAATTGACCGGACAAGTTGTCATGTAGCTTCTGGAAATAAAGTGGTTACCACAGATTAAGTGGTTTCTCATTTTAGGAATAAATTTTACTCAACTATCTGTCAAACAGTCCATATTTTAGGAATAAATACCCTGTAATGGTTGCCTTGGTTGTAAAGAGGTCAGGAATTGGAAGGGGATTACTTCTAGGTTCTTAGTGGATCTGACAGAGACAAGGAAATGTGGTCACTGATTTTTTCCCACTAGACCTTGAAACTCTAGGTAAGGTCCCTGGACAAACGTCGGTGGTGGAGAAGTGGAGAAGAAACTAACATTTTAAAACCTATTTTGGAGTTAAATGAAGCTGTAAAAATAATGTGCATTTTGAAAGAGAATCAAAGGTCAGTTAAAAGCTAGGTATGCTCTTTGCTCCCCCCAAAATAAAAAAAAATTAAAAAATAAATCTGTTGATTTGCTTCTTGGCAAAGAACTGTAGCTTTCCTGGTTCTTCTGAAACATATGTCAGCACTGTCATTATTTTGCTAAGGACACGTACTTGGCGAACAAGACAGAGGTAGAAGCTGCGAAAATGGTTGGTTGAACAAAGCTATCCTTTCTTTTCCTGCTGTTCAGCAGCACTTAAAAGAAACTGAGGTGGAAGCAAGTTTCCTTTTCAGCATGAGGTTGGGGAACACATAAGATCTTTAAATGCAGGTCAGCACCTTAGCCAGTGAGGAAGAAGTAATTAAATTACATTTGTCCAGGCTGGTTGTTAAGTTGGCCTGGGTGGCTGAACAATAGGCTTTTCCGAGCCTGGAGAAAATACATGTTTTTCCAATTAGATGAAGTAACAAGAAGACAAAGAGATATAGGAAGGATGGTCTAAAAGACAAGAGTCACAGAGACTGAAAATGTCATATTCGTATTGCTAAGACAGCACGAAAGGAGTTCAAGAAGCCTGTGAAGAAAAGAGGACATAAGTGCAGCAAAAGAAACCCAGAGGCATGCACATAGACAACGTACATAACAGACCAAAATCTTGTAATTATCTTTGTACTGTATTTTCTCAGTTTGTGATGGAGTTACATAAATTTAATACCAACAGCTGCAATATCAGGTAGAGTATGGAGAACCTGCAAATAACTCCTACTTTATCTGCCTCTGCTCCAGGCATTCCCCAACTTAAGCCTCTCGGGCTCCAGTACATGCAAGGCTCAGTGTCATAATCTGGAGGAACGCTGTTTTGAGAGGCAGCAATTTGAGATTTATGTTCCTCACTAAAGAATATGTTCTTCCAGGCACAGATCTGCCGTACCTTGTCGGGAACACACACACACTTCACTCTCTGTGATATTTTGAGCAAATCGGAAAGACAAGTTACGTCTATATTCCTAAAAACAGATTTATGTGATCATTTCAAGCAGTGAAATCTGAACATTTTTAAAATAAGTTGTGGTTTTGTAACTCCTATCACCACTGTCTTTTACTTAAGAGATTCAAAACTTCTATCGCACTGATTTAAAGATGAACATTTCCTTCTGCTTTGGGGCATGAAGACTCAATTTACGTTATTGTGAAACAGCTTTCACAGCATGTTGTTCTGAAAACCTTACGTTGTTTTTTGTGATGTTACTAATTTTTGTTTGTGTCTTTTTCAGCATCCCATTGCCTGTAGCCTGTGACACTGTGAGTGATCAGTTGTGTGTTTGCATGTCCGTGGAAGTCAAGGTCTGTGTAGAAAGGAGCAATAATCCCCTGGCACACACACTTCGCACAGAAGGTTTTCTATTTTTACGTTGTCTTTTGTCCCACTCTTTTACTTCAAGTCTCCTCTCTTCAAAATAGGAACAACTGTTGCTTCAATAGCATTTAGGATGCAATATGACAAATAAGTGTTTGTAATAGATGTTCTTATACATAAAAGATGATCCACTCATGTCAGAGAGACTTCTAAGACACAAGGGTGGTTTTTGGATTGAAAACAGCATCATTTGTGTCAAAAAAAAAAAAGAAAAAAAAAAAAAGAAATCAGGGAAACAAAACAAAACTCCAAGAAAATAAACACAATGTGACAGATTTCTAAAGAAAGCTGTATTTTACTTCTAGTCACTAGCTCAGCTGGAGAAAGTCATAAATACCTAGTTTAATGTGGCCATGGGACCACCACAGAGTTGGGGTGTTCTGCACTTTTCCATTAGTAGAAAATTGACAGAGTTCCAGAATATATTTTAAATTGGGCATGGACTTAGCACTCCTACATATGGTACGAGAAAGCCAAGAAGACTGTGATATATTTCGATCCTTATGCTTCTGATTTATTTTCTGTCTTCTTATGTATTTTTTTTATTGCTATTAATTTCTATTTAATTGGAAGGGTCTGGCCTCCTTTGCTCTAGACTTCATATACATTAATTAAAATACAGAAAGAAAGATCAAAAAGTAATTCAACAAAAACAAAAATTCATTAGGCTAAATATCTGGGTCCAGTAGGTCATCTTAAAATATTCCTGAAAAACACCATTCATAGCAATGACAAATTCAGGTCTTCGGCCTCTCCAGGACAAAGACCAAAGTAGGCGGCCAAACAGGGAAGATCGAAGCATTTCTGACAAAAAAAAAAAAAAAAAAAAAAAAAAAAGCAGGATGCTCCATTGCATCTCAGATGGTGAAATCCAGATGGAACTTCATCGCTAACCTCAGTTGCCTGGTTCAGGGAAGGTGAGGTGAAAATATTTTCCAAAGGAAACAAGTTAGTGCTCTGCTGTTACCAGCAGCTTTCTGAGTTCTCCGTGGCAGACTTGGCAGTCTACAGGGCAGCGATGTGTGCGCTCTCAGCTCAAGGTGTTGGTTGCTAAGCGAACTTGTGCATTTTGCAGGAGCTCTCATTCCCAGTCGCTCCCAAAGGAAAGGCTACAATCGCCCTTTCTTAAGGTGGCTGATGCGCAGGACATATCAAAGAAATGATCCCGTTTATCTCATTAGGAATAGATTGTATTATCTTGGGCTCTTCTCAAGGCCTCGGCTTTATTGTAGGTGCATTTTGCTTTTTGAGAACCAGTGCTGTAAACTCCTTTTTTTTTGTACTGATTATCTCTTTGTACTGATTGACTTTCTGGACAAAGGAGGTTACGGTTCAAGTCTTCAAGAAAAAAATAACGAAGCCGACAGCAAAATACACAATCTATCTTTCAAGGTAGCTATTCTATTACACTTTTGTGGGATTGCAAACACTGCCCCTATACTTTAAGGCTGGACTTTTACACTGGAAAGCGTAATATCTTGATTTTTTTTGTTTTTTTGAATAGTCACTGCGTATAGAATAACATTCTACCTGATAATACATGATAAGACAGTATCTAATTAGCATAAATTCTGCAGAGAGAAACTATGCATCACTACTCTATTAATATTCTTTGAATGTACTGATAAAGTAGCAGGTAAAGGAGAAAAGATTCCTTTGATTCCACAAAGTTTTTGATAGGATTGCTAACAATACGCTACTACTGAACTTAGAAAGTGATACACAGGCGAAGTATCGCTGTGAATTACGAAACGGCTACGAGACAGAAAACAAAGTAAGAATTAATGGCCGAGTTAAAAATTTAACAGCAGATGCCATGAGATTTTACATTGTCACTGGCATTATTTAACACACCTATTAACACCTGGAATAGGAAGATTCATAGTGAAGCATCTCAATTTGCAGATGACAATATATTATTTACATAACCAAGGATGAGGAACCATTTCAGGGATTCTCAAAGAAAATTAAACTATACAAACCTTAGCTTAATGACCACAATAGCAAATAAAGTTTACTGCTGGAAAGTAGAAAGCAATGTGCATCAAGCAGAAAGAAATTGAGTTACACATACGATACACACTGATTTAAACTGTTTTAGGAAAGAGATCATTTACAACGGTGACTGTGTAACAAAGACTGCAATTGCAATTAAACAAGCAAATGCAATTTAATAACAAGAAAAATCGTAATGCCAGTATATGAAATAATGATGTGCCATTATAATATTGTATCCAGATCAGACTCTGTCATCTCAAAAAAAAGTTATTAAAAACTACATGTTCAGAGACAGGTTGAAAATCATTATGAGCACAGAGGTCACTTACATAAAATCAGAATGAAAAGACTAGGATTGTTGACTTTGCAAATTAGAAGACCTAGAAAGCCTACATAAAAGCGTATAAAATAATGAATTGCTCAAAAAGGCAGATTGCTTGCTCTGTTCTCCTTTGCCAAGGAGACATTCAATGAAAATGAAAGATAATCAATTCAAAGCTGATAGAAAGTAATCATTTTTCATCCAATGCATGATAAGACTGTGGAACTTACTGCAGCAAAGCAGTCTTGAGATCAATAGTCTAGTAAAACCCAAAGAGGAACTTGCTTTCTTATTGACAACAAAAATACCCCTCCTTTTAACAACAACATTAAAAAGTATGCTGGAAGGAATAAATATTCCAAGATTTAAGCCTAACTCTGATGATTATGGACTTCCTTGGACACATCTCCTACAATTCCTCAGAGGAGACTGAGGGGTAACCTCATTGATGTTTATAAATATGTAAAGGGTGAGTGTCAGGACGACAGAGCCAGGCTCTTCTCGGTGATTTCCAGTGATAGGACAAGGGGCAGTGGGTGCAAGCTGGAGCTGGAGGTTCCAGGTAAACATAAGGAAAAAGCTTTTCATGGTGAGGGTGACAGAACACTAGAACAGGCTGTCCAGAGAGGTTGTGGAGTCTCCTTCTCTGGAGACATTCAAAACCCACCTTGACGCGTTCCTGTGTGACCTACTCTAGGTGATCCTGCTCTGGAAGGGGAGTTGGACTAGGTGATCTTTTGAGGTCGCTTCCAACCCCTAACATTCTGTGATTCCCACATGTTCATTGACGCAGCTGACTTTGGCCCCTGCAAAGACAAAGGCAGCCTGAATGGATCCTAAGTCTGACCCAAAACAGCCATTCCTTATATTCCCATCTAGTTATAAATAAGCTTCGAGGACGCGCCTGCCCATACGTCTCTCAGTAGGACTCTATCAGATGTACACTGTAGCTACTCATCAACCAGCAGTATTTTGAGGGCTTGTTTCCATGGCATGGCCTCCTAAATACCTCTTCCTACAATGCTTCTTTCTTTGCACATCAGGCAGCAGTACCTAATGAAGGTAGAAACTTATGTATCGTCAAATAGTTCATAGTGTGGTTTTCTATCTATTCTTTTTCTCGTTCTGATAGATAGCACAACTCTCCTTCCTCTCATTTACAAAGATTTTTCTCAAATGAACTATGAATAATTAAAATCTAACTCGATTTGTTCTTTTTTTCTTAATTGAAGAAATTAAAGATGTATGTAGTGTGACTTCAAGGACTGCATATGAAAAGATATACATTACTTTATTCAAGTATAGCACTTTAAATGGTACAGCACATATCTTTTTACTAATTCATGCATCATTCAAGTTAAATATTTGTGCTATATGTGGCAAATTAAGCTAATAAAAGCAATTTTATTAGACAATGCTGTTTATGTCACATCTGCAAACTCCATTTTTTCCATCCTTGTGCTCACTGAGTGGTTATACTTTCTTTCCTAAGCTTTCCTCTCCTTTCCTTTTTCTTAACCACAACATTGAGTTATTGCATTTATATTATTAATAAGACTGTCCATAGCTAAATGACTGAAATATGGATTCATTATGGACATAAGTCCTCTTGCTGCAGGGCGCAAGCGTATCACTGACTGTTTGGGGTTAAGAAGAAATCTCCCCAAAGGTCTGATTGTTACAGTTATTCATTAGGAGATTAGATGCATCCTCCCTAGACATATCTCATTATGATGACTTTTGGAGACTGCATACTAGAACAGACTAATAATTTAACATGTTCTCTGCTGCTGTTCCTCTGATCCTAACATGTCACTGTTAGAAAACTTATTGAAGATCATTACTGGAGGCTAAAGAATAAGCAAAACCTAATAGGAAATATTTTCCAGATGGATCTTTTGCTAATTAATTCCATCTGTAGCTAACGAAAAGATGATAGACCAGTAGATCACTGGGTCTCTGTATGAATTTGTTTGCAATATACTCTTAAAGACCTTTTTCTCTTTTTTTTCTCAGAGACATTCAGGTGTTAGAATTTTGCACCTCACTCTATTTCAGTGGTTGTCCTTCCTACTTCCATTTTTAAGCCATCAGGGTATTTATTTTATCTCCAGTTATTTATGCAAGACAAAACATAGAAGGATGAGGAGAAGTTGTTTGGTGAATAAAGAATTTCATTGTGTCTCACTTCCAAAATCCCTCCCACCAGAATATTTGGAGCTCCGCCTCATCTTCTGAAACATACCACAACCTCTACTGCAACTCCTCACCATTCCTTATGGCATAAAATGCCTCTCAGTTTCCCAAAGCCACCTCCAGACATTCTTTCTCCACTTTGCGTGACTGCTAGGTGAGTGAAAGATGACTTGGGCTGAGGTTAGTTCAGCACTACATAGTGCTGACCAACGGTGGCATGGGGACTGGCCAGCTGGCCGTTGCCAAACAGAATAAACAAGGGTTGAACTGTCCTTGACATGACTTCAGCTGGAGTAATTAGATATTCTCTCATCTACCAAGCTGTTGATTTTAACAAAACTTGTGGGAATGTAATATCTTTGAAGCCTTTAGTCCTCTGTCAAATAGAGCTGAAATTGGCCCGAGGTTCAGAAGTTATAAGGAGGGAGCTGACAGACAGCATGATGACGTAAGCCTTGTTTCCTTAGGAAACCTGGCTAAAAATACTAAACTTTAAAAGCAAGAAAATGAAGAGCAAAAGACATCATAAATTCTACAGTGCTCCCATGATAAACAAAAATACGTTATCCTTGCCAAGTGCAATGGAATGAGATTTCACTACTACGTAACAGCCTGTGAAGTGCTGATTGCTTGTTGAAGTCAATGGTGTAATAAGAAAATGACACACTGCAGAGGTATCAACACACTTAACTCTATTCACTGCCCTCAGTTAGATGTTGTAAGCTAACACATCATAAATTAGAGTCTGCGTGATCTGACAGGGGTTATTGTTCTGTGATCCAGTGGATATTGTTAGAAATGGAAAGTGTGGGTTTGTAGCTCCTCTTTAAGATTGGCCTTAAATACTTGAAGTTTGTGGTGATATTCACCCAGCATGAAGTCAGACACCTTGGTGGAGGTGCCCAAGCCTCTCACCATTGATGCTGGAGAAAGTCTGGCTCTTCTGAAGAGCATCTCAAGCCAGCTGCTGTGTTGATTTATCCTTTGAAGGGGTTTCTAATTCTCTACTGACCAGCAAAAGAGACTTACGATATTCGTCTCGTAACTTAAGCGCCAAAGATTGGTGTCTAAAGTTATGTAGACACGCCATCTCCCATTAAAATGCTTTCAAAAACACTGGGTTTCCATTTCTTCTTCTCTTTAATGGCACCCAGGGCAAAATCTGCTCATTTCTTTATTTTTCCCTTTGAACACCAGCATCACATATTCCCTTGCACTAGTCTATGGAGCAGGTATGTTAACTGGCCACAGTTCTCTTCACTGTCTCTGCGAAAATGGAGCTCAAGCCACGCTGATCCATGCTTTGTGAAAGGAGAGGTCTCATATGCATCAATCAGACTCAGGCTGTATTTGCCACAGTTTTGGTTAAGTAACTAAATGTTAGGCAACTAAGGGTCCAGGCTCTTAGAGTAAATACCTTTAACTAATTATGTCTAGGTCCTTCTGCACTGAAATGTTTAAGGCCTAACGTTTCTGTGAAAGCAGTAGTGTAAATAAAATATTTAGACCCAGAAGAATTGTATCTTACCAGTAAGCAATAGAAGGGCACAGTAATTCAAACACATTTTGAGTCTGAACTAGTGGACTATCAATTAAAGGGGCAAGAGTAAGAAGATTAATCTGTTGTGGCCTGCCTTCTAGGGTGTTCACTGATGGAAATGGAGGGGGACATGCTATCTGAGCTTCTAGGAGTTATACAGTTTATTTCAGTTCCTTCAGCATAGTCTAGACACTCTTCAATACCAAATGTGTACAATACTTTCATATCGATAACAGAAATATGCTAAAAACATGGTCAGCAATGTGTTGACTTTCAAGGCAAGCTATCCTGACCAACAATAGTGCAGCAAAGTGAGTAATTCTATTCATAGCCTCGCAAAGGGCTAAACTCTGGCTTTGCCAGGAGCTCAGAAGAGGGACAGCGGGATGATTCACTGTCGAGGAGGAGAATGAGAAAAGAACTGTGTTTCAGAGGCCACAATCTTTTCCCCATTTCCCTCCAGCACAATCATCTCAGCTCCATTATTTTGAACAGTTCGTTTCCCCTCAGGCACTTGCAATACCCAAGGCTGCTGGAGGTGCAGAACCATGACCTAATCTATCACCTCCACAGGTCCACGGGGAGGTAACTCCTCCAGTGAAGTTGGTCTCTGCAGTGCATGGTTCACTCCACACCAAAAATGGGAGGAATGCTGCACATGTTGCACTAGATGCCATGAATGAATGTGCTTTAGGAGAGCAGAAATAAACATGAGCGCCCTCCTTTTTTGCTTCCATACTATTAAACAGCTTAGTTTAGGACAAACCAGGCTAGCCCAGGCTGCTAGCCCTCACTGAATTCATACATTCAGTCCTAATCGAAGCTTTTCAAAAGGCCAGAATGCAAGCAAATTTTAGAATTTCTACCTCCCATTAAATTCCTCACTTGGAAATGAAAAACAAGTGAGATTCTCATTTATAGAACCGTCCCTTTACATTGTGAAGCAGTATGAATAGGAATCAAATATATTGTGTTGCATATATATAGCTAATACATCTTTGTATGTGTGCAGAGTACCTTGTGTGAAAGGAAGTGCTTCGATATTTGTTCAGTATTTCAACTCCCAATATAATTTCAATATGTAAAACAAATGTTACTTATACAGCACACTCTTGTAAGTCATACAGATGTAGTTTGTTCCACCAGGCAGGATTTATCAGTCACAAATCCTAGCCAGCTTGTTTCTTTTTCTTGTATATTGTAGTGTTCATAAGGCAATTGAGTCTGGGGACTGGAAAACATCCTCATATGCAAATCTGCATATAAAGCATACCTTTTAATTTATTGTTTGGATATTAGGTGCTATGACAAGATAAGTCATATGATGTGTAATTGGCCTGGTGAGGATTTATTGGTGTGTATAATGTATACACTTTTATTAAAGTACAAGAAGAAAATTACTTTGTCAATCATTTCTAAGAGAAAAAAGGTCTGGAGAAAGCATTAATTCTGCTGTCACTTTTGGCACTGTAGTCCTTTCTGTGCACAACTACACTTTTAAAACTATTGCTGCTGTACTTTAATCATAACTAACACAGAAGTTTTCTGATTTCTGATTTGGTGCAAAAGTTGGTCAGATGTGTTCACACAGGCAAGCATGTGCACACACACATCAAGAAGCCAATATCTGAGTTAATAGTTTATGCTTAAAAATCCAAATAGATAAAACAACAGATGGGAATGATACGATATTATTGTCCTTGTTTTATCAGAGGAAACATCTATAGGTATAACCAACCCTAGGCAATACTAGCCCTGCTAGCACACACGTATAGTCAACACACAAACCGTTCTGTATTTATCTTGAGGTTCTTTCACTTTGTTGGAAATGAGAAGACATATAATTATCATAGGAAATTAAAGTATTTCCTTTGCTTTGCTTATAATTCGGCTTTATATACCACAATCTTAGTTTGCTCACAAACACCTAAAGGAAGCATAAGAAAGGTAAGGTCTTTCCTTTTGGAGCGTAGACCTGCTATTCAAACCCTTTCGGTTCCACCCTTCACTGCAAGCAACAAGTTCAAGACAGTCTCTGCTCTTGCCTCCTTGTTTAACTCCTGTGTCACTTTGCATTTGATTGTACTCTGTTCTGGGAGACCACAATAAATCTTGTCACAAACCATCCACAAGACAGACTCACACAGCAAAGTGGAAAAGGCTCTGTCTTTGGCTATACATGGAATAAATGACCCTATGATTTGACTGGAATACCTATGAGGTTTTTTTGTAAAAGCAAAAACAACATACTACTAACTTGTCCTTATGCAAAGCTAAAGTCCATCTCTAGCTTGAGAAGTTTCTATGTGCAAAATGTTTACAAACTATAGATTCACACCACCTCATCCATCTTGGGACACCAACTCCTTAGCACTCAACGCCAGTTCTCCTTAAACTAGATGAACATTCCATTGGACTGCTCAATAAATTTCAAATATGACAGCTCTCCTTAGAGTTGTTCTTTCAATCACATAATGAGCCATGAGACTCCTAGGGTATCAACTCTTTGGGTCACTTCCCAACCATGTTATTTACATGTACACGCATGAGTGATTTTAGATCTATGTCAAGCCCGGAGAAGGGTTTTGCAGAAGCTGTCAAGCCCGTTGTAACCAGGTACCAAACCAAACCAGTTTTACTTACTGGTCACTCATTTTATAGTCTCTTCACTCAGAGCATGAACTAAGTCCTGCCAGGAGGCTGTGAGCCCATGTCAGCAATTCCACAAAAAGTGTGCAGCCCAGGAGGCTCCTTCGGCCAAGGTCTGCTCTCAGAGTGAAGAGCTAGTGGCTGACATTCCCTAATGAGATGTCACCTCAGGTCTGCAGCATGAAAAAATATGAGCTTGAAAAAATGTGGCCTCAGCCAGCCACGGGTCTGTCTTGGAGCCGGCTGGCACTGGCTCCATCACTGGATCACAGAAGCCATTCCTATAGACCTCCCACTACCAAAACCTTGTCACACAAACCCAATACACTCTGCTGTCCTAAGGCAACTCTGACTTAACTACAGAGGGAAGAAAGTCAGGCACAGCCTCTTTCATTCTCTTATGCCACATCATCTCCCTTTTGCAGCCAAATATTCTTTTGCTTTGGGTTTTTTTCATATGTAACTTCCAAAGCATTTATGAACTTGAGTCTTTAAAAGAACTGTAAAATAACATAGCATCACACTGCTTCCTCTTCTCTCTCCCAGACTGCCAGAAACATCTAGATCTGCTCTACAGAGCCTGCCAGCAGGGGTAAGAGAGTAGCTGACAGTAGCCACTGTTTCTCATCCTCTGAGTGCAGACAGGGGTAATAAATACGTAGTTTTTCAATGTGATTTACAACTAAAGCCAGATGGAATGGGATGGTTCATTTCAAAAGAGCTCGCCTTCTCCATCACCCCAAAACAGAGCACCAGTACCCACACTGCCTCTTGCAAATAGTCCCTGACACACGCTAACATCAGGACCAAGCCTGAGTATCATTTGGGAGTGTGATGATGTATGCAGGTCAAAGCTGTACCAAGGCTCGCGCTAAAAATATATTTAAAAAGTAAACTATATTATTCCAGTGTTGAGATATGTGCCCTGACACTGTCTTTCTAACACAGGTGTAGCAACACTCTGTCCTTGTACAAATACCTGCCCCAGTGTTTCTGTGCTGATTCCAGGTACGGTTCACACACCTTCCCCCAGTTCTTTGCAAGGTTTTTTCTACTTTTCTCCTCCACTTCCAAACTACAGACCCATCTCTGAGCTCCCGATCCAAATCACTATGGCCACGTCCGTTTTTACTCCTCTTGCTGTGCTTCATGTTCCAGCCATTTGTGCTGCAGCCAGATTTGGAATCTTTAGGACCTCAAATTACCCTTCAGTGACAAAAATGCATATAGAGATGTTTCAGAGACTAACAGTTTGCTAAATGGAGATAACTGTGTGCAGAGACAGCACTTCCCTGACACACAGGCAATCTATCTGCCAAATTTCAAGTCCTTGCCTGAAATAACAGTTAAAAGTAGAACAGGCAAAAACTTGTTAATAAAACTGTAAGATTTTTGTTTTTGTATTGGCACAAAAACATATTTTGCCTGACCCAGTTTTTAAAAGTGCTGATTCATTTTTTCTTTAAAGCTTCCTAAAATATGCAGCTAAAGACAGATGCTTTTCACATTTTGGGAAAGTTTTAATCCAAATTATCACAGTCTGGCAAAGTTATAAACCACTGAAAACAGAATTCAACAATGATAAGGGCTGAGCAACCTTAATCACAGGCTTTGCTACTGTAGTTAATCCCCAGAGGGGGTTATTACACCAATAATAATTTTAAAAGATTATGGAATTACTTAATTTTTGATTTCTTGACTTGGAGAGATTTCTGGTCTAAACATTTTTTGATGTCTAATTATGATAGAGGAATACAGAATAGTAAAAGTTATTGCAGCACATACATCACTCAGACTGCTAGATTTTGCGAATTAAAAACATTTCTCGGTAGGGGAAACAGTGGAAGAGTTGCAGAGATGTTACAGTTGCTCCCAAGGCTGGATTTTCTTCCACACGATAATACAGATACTAGTAGGTTGGTAACAAATTCACATTTCTATACTGGAATATGTTATTTTGTTATCTTTAGACAAGAGAGAGAAATTTCATTTAAAAAACAGATGCACATTAATTTTACTGCTTTTTTAAGTGCCATATTGCTGTGAACATCATCCCTTAACGGGCAGAAAGATGGTCTTCCCTGCAACATTTCAAAAGAACACCCATTTCAGACTAGAAAGCCAAAAAAAAAAAATTTCCCTTCCAAAAATCAGCATTCAATGTTAGCATTATTGTATCAGGCAAATGCGTTCTTAAAGCCTGAAATTAGAAACAAGAAATAGTTGGGTTTAACTTTATTTTAAAGCTGGCCAATGTTATGTTTGCTTATTTAAGCTTCACTAAATTCAGGTTTCCATCAGCCTATTTTTCTTTCCATTTCCAAATCCTAAATAAAAACATTAGTCCTCTCTGCTACTTATAACAAATTACTCTTGTCGGTTATTGTCCTCATGAAGAAAAACAACTCCACCCTTAAAAACTTAGCTGATAGCTCTATGTAAAAAAGCAAAAATACTACCAAAAAAACAAAAAGGCTCCCCAAAAAAGCCAAACTCCTGGCCTTTCCAAACAGGTCGATATATTTGTAACATCTTTACAGAGTTCATGTATCTTCTTTATTGCTCTTCATAAACAGGCTATTGAATCCTTTGGACTTCCAACATGAAAAATGAAAGAATTTCCTCCCATTCTTGCCTCTCTTATCTCATAATTGTTTTGTTCAGAGCAGTAGGAGAGACCAATATAAATGTCTCTGCTGTTTTATTTGCCCTCTTCAAGCTCACTCATACTTTTCTCGAGGGCATTTTTTTCTCCTTTTCCTTTTGAATTTGTATCTGTTTACTGCTCTGTACACAGAAGTAACCTACATTTTTGAGATTTTATTTCAGAGCCTTATGTAACACAGATAACGGAACAAAATATTTAGCAGTGAGATTTCACATTGTCTTGCAATGATGGTACAAGGTAACAAATTTAGGGCTATGTTCAGCCCCGAGGAATACCTGTACACCTGAACTAATGTTCCCCAAACTGTTAATTTTGTGAGCACGCAACATCAGCCATCCTTTCTTGCAGACATCTCAGGCTTCGTTGTTACAGCCCTTATTCTAAGCTTATAAGGAAAGGGATGCAGGAGTTGGCTGGATACCAACAGCTGAAAGCTGTCACAGAATCACAGCATGGTAGGGGTTGGAAGGGACCTCTGGGGATCACCTAGTCCAACCCCCATGCCAAAGCAGGTGCACCTAGATCAGGTTTCCCAGGATCGCATCCAGGTGAGTTTTGAAAGCCTTCAGAGGAGATTCTACTACCTCTCTGAGCAGCTTGTTCCAGGGCTCTGTCACCCTCAAGGTAAAGAAGTTTTTTCTTATGTTTAGGTGTGCCTTTCCTGTGTTCTAGTTTGTGTCTGCTGCCCCTTGTTCCATCTCTGGGCACCACTGAAAAGAAACTGGTCCCATACTCTTGACAACCACACTTTAAATATTTTTATATTTAGACAAGATCCCCTCTGTCTTCTCCTCTCCAGGCTAAACAGCCTCAGATGTCTCAACCTTTCCTCATAAGAGACCTGCTGAAGTCTGTCCTGCATGATAGGGTTCACAGCTCATGCATGTCTTGAAGTGTGGCACGTACAATGGGAGAAAGCAACAAGTTAGTTACAGGAAAGACTTTATTTCTCATGACTTTAGGAATATAAAGTGTGGTGTGGAGCTTCAAAGAAATGTCAGGACAGGATAATTATTGTATTGGGTTTGCATGGCATGGCTTTGGTAGAGGTGGGGGCTACAGGGGTGGCTTCTGCAAGAAGCTGCTAGAAGCTCCTCCTGTGTCTGATAGACCATGGTGAGGCAGGCTGTCCTCCTGCAGCCCATGGAGGTTACCAGTGGAGCAGATATTCACCTGCAGCCCGTGCAGGTCCTTACACCGAAGCAGGTGTATGCTCAAAGGATGCTGGGACGCTGGGAATTCTGCACTGGAACACGGTCCTGGCAGGACCTGTGGCCCTGTTGAGAGACGAGCCCACGATGGAGCAGGTTTGCTGGTAGGACTTGTAACCCCATGGTGGACCCATGCTGGAGCAGCCTGTTCCTGAATGACTACAACACATAAAAGGGACCCATGCTGGAGCAGCTCCTGAAGAATGTTGGAAGGACTCAAGTTGGAGAAGTTCATGAAGGACTGCCTCCTGTGGGAGGGACCCCAAACTGGAGCAGGACAAGAGTGTGAGGAGTCCTACCCCTGAGGAGGAAAGAGCAGCAGAAACAGCATGTGATGAACTGGCCACAGCCTTCATTCCCCACCCGCCTGCACCGCTGTTGGGGAGGAGGTAAAGATAAGTTGAGCCTGGGAAGAAGGGAGGGGTGGAAGGAAGGTGTTTTAAGATTTGTTTTATTTCTCATGATCTTACTCTGATTTGATTGGTAATAAATTAAACTAATTTCCCCAAGTCAACTGTTTTACCCATGATGTTATTTGGTGAATGATCTCTCCCTGTCCGTATCTTGACCCATGAGCTTTTTGTTATATTCCCTCCCTTGTCTAGTTAAGCAGAGGCAGTGATAGAGCAGCTTTGGCAGGCACCTGCTATCCAGTCGGGGTCAACCCACCACACTGGTAAAGATTCATTCCCTGCGGCTGAGTCTTCTTGCTCTATAACTCTGCTAACCAAAGTAGATACACGCTGCTCCTGCCCTCCTCCAGCTTCCCACTGGTAGCTTAGGGAAAGCACTGTGGGTGTTTCCAGGAGGTCAAGTTTAGAGAAGACCATGGGTCAACTTAACTTCTTCCTATAGATAGACAGATAGATAGACAGATAGATAGATAGATAGATAGATAGATAGATAGATAGATAGATAGATAGATAGATAGATAGATAGATAGATAGATAGATAGGTAGGTAGGTAGGTAGATAGGCAGATAGATTAATGATCTGGATTTAAAATTCTATAACCAACTCTAACATTCTCCCACAACCTTTTCCTAGCTGAAATCTGGCACAGCAAAAAATCTGTGCCTGTGTTTTCAGATGACAGCCTGTAAGGCGTAAGACTGATATGGGAATAAAGGTGATATGCTATTAATTATACAACAGAACTTGCATTGAGAATCTAGACAAGGAAGAGTGGAAATGATCTCTTCAGGGAAATTGTCATTTGGCATTTTTTTTTCCTATCCCCTTCTTTCCTCTGCAGGTTCTTATACCGCGCTCACATCTGTAGCATCCAGTGGAGCATTAAGCAATGTGACTAACATCTGTCAAACGTGTGGTGTCTGCTTATGTGAATGCTTACTTGGAGTGTTCCCGAGGCTTGGCAGCTGGTTATCTTTTGTGAGCTGGAAAGCAATCAAGGGGGACTTCTGCCAAATCAGAGATTTTTCCACTCCTTTCTAATCGCAGCAGACATTCACATCCTGAGCTAAAGATCAGTAAGTTGTGGGACTGACAAACAGAAGTACCCAGAGACATGTGTTGCCTGGGATGGTTGGGCTCCCGGAGATTGGTAGAGAGTATCACCCTATGCTGCCTCATGAGGTCAAGTGAAACCTCAACTTCAGTTTTAACTGGCCGTGTTGTGAGGGTCTAAAAACATTTTATCCAGGAACTGGGAAAGACTGCCTGAAATCTTTCATTCCAGAAGGGATCCAAAACCGACAATTTGGCCACTGCATGACTTGAGTGGAAGCAGCAAGCTCTTCCATGATGATCAGGCTGCAGGGTAAAGCAGATTGATAACTGTTTTAATAAGACAGAAGAAGAAGAGGAATACAGATAGCAAGTAAATACTATATCCCTTCAGACAGTGGCATCTTATGTTTGTGCAGCATCACATGGACCCCAGATAGATTTTCCCATGGCACCCTATGCAGAGCAGATCTTGTCCCTGGAGAGAAATATCTCCTTTTCGGTCATTCAAGCTAATACATCATTTTCTTACAAGAAAACAACTCCATTCACAAAGGACTTTTGCACGACAGGTTCTCACTGCACTTTTAGATAAAGGCAAGGTTATGCAGGCAGTGTAGTCACTGGTACCAGGCGGGAGCTGCCTGCAGGATTGCTCTTACAATGAGCTGGCAGAGGTTGCCCTGTGGCCAGGGGGATGTTTGTGCAGCACAATACAGCCTGAAGGCCACGCTGGACATGCAGCATGGCACAGGCTGCTCAGGTTAACTGCTATGTGGATTGCCAACTCCACAACATGCAACAGTCTCCTGACCAATACATGTCACTCCTTGATCCACATAGAGTTTTCCTTTCCCAAATATGTTATGACTTACAGATTGTATTAATAATATATGGGCTTCTCAAGTCCTAAATACAATGGCCAATGGAGCAGACAAGGCCTGTTTGGGAGCACTAACTCCTAAAGCATGTCTTCTGCACAGCTCCCAGTACAGGCAGTAAGGGAAGTGGTTCAGGGCGGTTCTGGCAGCATTTCCCAAAGAAGCGGGACAGTTGGGTGGTTGTGTATAGCTAATGCCCTAGGACATAGTACCACCTTTTCTGAGTCCTTCGCTCCTTCCAGATCTCGGTTTCAGACTCATCATGAGTCACAGAATAGTGGTTATTGACCCAAACATGCCTTTTAACATTGACAGCACCAAGATACATAACCAAGTAATTCAATAGCCCTGCCCTCTGGTGAAAACGTATGAGCAGCCTTTTTATGGCAACATAGCCTTGGTCAGAACGGCAAGGATGAGGATTTAGCCATCCCAGATCCCAGAATCAGAAATACCTAAATCCTACTGACTCATATATTGAACAACACTATTGAGAGAGGGTAATCTGTGTGGGATCGTATCAGTGAGAGGTCTCCTGGCAGCAGCACTGTTTCTTTCTATCCATGCCCCCTGAAACTACAGCTTGAAGCAGGTCTCACACTGTGTAAATTCATTACCCTGGGGCTCACAGCCTCCCTGAGACAGGCAAATGTAGCTTGTGGCCAACAATGTCAAACATGACAGAGGGATCTGCAAGTATGAGAATGTATGTTTGCCTTCCATGATGCCTGAGAAACTTATTTCAAAAGCCGAACTAAACATTATGTCACATAAACTTTGTTCTATCATTTATAAAACACTTGAAGTACAGTTACTGAAGTGTACTTATTTAATACAATACTGAAATAAAATACCTAATAAAAAATTAGCTCGATTAGCTGAAACATTTTTCTTTCCACCACTAACCTAAGACATATGTGAAATTTTATTATGCTTAATGGCTGTCTGGGCTCCTGCTGTAATGACTTCAAGCAGCTCGCTGAGCTATGATGTTTTTGCCATGTGAAGTTTAAATGGAGGGCAAGGCATTCAGAGAGAAATTTCAGAGAGAAACAGGACAAGCTGCTGGACTTCACGGAGGCAGGGAGGTCAGGAGAGAAGACATAGATTTGTAAGTCATTGATGCAAAGCAGATAGCTGAAGCCATGTGAGGCAGCAAGCTCGCTGAGAGGAAGGTTTTAAATGAGAAAAGTGAGCCAAGGACAGTATCAATAATCTGCAAGTAATTGCCTGGCTTTACACGTGATGCCAGAGATGCTGTAGGAAGTGCCACCTGGGATTCACCTTAAATACTGTAGTGGAATTGAGGGTGGAAGGAGACAGAGGGTGTTTCTACAGCAGTACTTCAGCTCAGGTCATGATTGTGCACTAGAGGTAAATCTGTTCGTCACCTGTAGGCTTATAACACAAATGGTCTCAGAGGAGGCAAACCAGACTCTCTGGGGGTTAAATTAAACAAAGGATCTGCTCCAGGAGCACTCCAGCTGCCAACAGGAGTTCATTTCCCTGGATGAGAGTAAACCCAGTCCGAAGTAAAGCCTCCAAAACAATTTTAGTGTGAATGTTCGGTCTTCAGCACCACGCCTCTGAGTGTTACAACCCACCTTCTACAGTGCCCTTCAACTTGCTAACGTAAGCACAGCCATAGTGGCCTTTTTTTCCCATCTTTGTCGCAGATTTCCTGTATGGACTCACATAAATCACTTCACTATGTCTGCGTCCTTCATATATGAAATGCGCTTAATACCACATCCTGCGCTCACTGGGATATGGAAAGGGTAAAATTGTCAACATACATCAGGCACTCAGACACCGTGGTGACAAGCATCCCTCCACAAGGCAGGGAAAACAGTCTGTTCAGAACAAGATTCAACTAATGTTCAGTAAATAAGATGGGGACACTACCCTGAGCACTGAGGATAAACATATGGGCCAGACTCCTTGATTCAGTGACCTTTGCCCTTTCTTGCAGACTCTGAAAAATGAGTACTTCATAAAAAGAGTATAACGTAATCAAAGACAGCAAGTTGAAGAAACAGCACGGCCAGCTCTGAGTGGTAGGTACCTCACCTTGCTATCTTCACGTTCTTTTGAGACACCTTGGGATGTTCCTCTGCTATGTATAATGTTCTGCCATTGCTTCATTCAGGCAGTAACAAACACCAATTCACTGTATAACAGCAAGGAAAGGTTCTCTCTGCATTTATCAAGTGTCTCCCAGCTGATCTCTGCTTGAAACACCGTCATCATGTTTTGTGATGTTCTTGAGGTTGATTCATTCCTGTATTTAACTCAGCTGCATTCTGCTGTAGAATCCATTGAATTAAAACCAGAAACACTGGTCTGATACCTCATAACCTTGAAAGCTTCTGCTAATTAATTCTACACTCAGCATAACTGTAGCAATCGTGAATTCAACGGTTACCGACTTAAACGTAAATCAGCCTTTCCACAGAAGGAATGCTATGGCCTCCTACTTCAACAGCAGTTCTTTCTCAAAACAACCAATTGTACAAACTCTCCATCAGGATCTGTTCCTTTTGTTGTGAATAACTTCATCGAGGCTGCAAATGGCCACAAAGCACCAGGCAGCAAACTGCTCAAGCCCTATATTAAGAGGCCACGTCCCACCTATAAAGATTTCTATTTAAATCAGTTTAATTCCGGAATTAACACTAAAAGGACAGTTAGATTTTTTTGAGCATTCACTTTGACACACTTTATTTACTAGCTTTTCTGGGAAAACAGTCGTAGTATCCAAAGATTTTCTCAGCTACTGAATTTATGTTTGTTTGCTCGTTTCTGCTATTTGCACACAAATCTCTTTCCACTACACTTGAATCACTGAAAAGGGAAGATCCACACTCCCAACATCAGGCTGTAATAACATAAAACATTTTTCTGCTTTGCTGGCACATCACATTATAGAGGCTGTCCGTAATCTTAGTAGAACAGACAATGTAAAAAACCTTCCTGCTTATATCAGACCTTGTTATTAAATTTATATCCATTTCTCATAATAACCTACATTTCCCTTTATCAGAACTCTGAAAAATAACTCCTCATGCAGGACTTGAGCATGGCATTTGATACAGTCATCAGAGGAATTCTGATGTCCTGTCTCAGAGACATGGCAGGGGATTAGTGGGATTGAGAGTAGATGGCTTCAATCATTCCTCACAGACAATACTCAGTGAGTCATGAAGACTTTCTACTTCCAGGGCTATCACCCATGAAGTTTTGAAAGAGTCCACCTAATTCAGTCTTTAAAAGAGGGCCCTTAGTGTGAAATCGTTTGGACTAAAAATGCAGGCAATATATTGAAGGCACATATAATTCCAATTATCTCCACACCTCTGCTGTCCGAGACCCCGACTGCACAGCTGGCTGAAGAGCTGATGGCCAAGGTGAACCCGGCTGCCAGAGAGGAGCACTGGTGAACTCTCTGCAGCCTTCTCTCTGCTTTGCTGACCCAAGGGTCCTGACGCTTATTATAAAATCACAGTTTTGCATGGAAGATGAGAAGAACCAGTCTCCAGTTAAAACAAGAGGTGGATGTGATGCGAAGCAGCCTCTCTCTGCTATCAGATCTACAGAACCTTCTGTCACCTCTTGCCTGAGATACAACTAAAGGCATTGAAGCTTACTCTGATTTGATTGGTCCACAGCTCAGAGGCCTGGACTGCTTCTTCCAGTCCAAGGAGACCTTCTGATCGGATAGATCTTCCTCCTCAGCGTAAGTCTGGGCATATTTATGCAGAATATTTTATTAGTATTTTCATTCATATCTTCATTCATGGGATTTGTAGCTTAGCCTCTGCTTCATGTCGACAGAACATGAAAAGTGCATTTAATTTTAAATAATGTAATTTCAACAAAGACTCAAATGTATCTGTATCAGAGAGAAAAGAAGAATTTTCATTGCATGTGTGCAGGGAAAGGCAGCCGGACTATCTGCATTCTGTGAGAATGACCCCTTTGCATCCAGTTGCCCAGTTTACTGGCAAATTAAAACAGGGATTTCATTTCTCTTGTGATGCAGCTCTAAGATAATGTTTTAAATACTCCTTCTTTGCCTAGACCTAACTATTCATCCTTCTCATCTTCTTATGCAGCATAGCTATTTTAGAAACTCTTACTAGGAATGCCATTTATAATGCTATACCTACCAACACCAGAAAAAAAAGATTTTTCTTCTTTGGAATAAATTGCATCAGGGATTATACACTTGTGCTTTTTACAAGGATTACATGGATGTATTCATCTTCTTTGTTTTGGAGACCTGGTCAGCACAGTCTGGAGATAAGTTACATACCAAAGAGAGCAAAGCACTTATTACTTTCACATTGCTTTAACAAAACTAAATAAACTCTTATTTTTTAAAAATGTTCCAAGAAACTAGCCCATCCCCATCAGCCTTTAGAGTACATTCTTGCAGGAGCTCCCTGGTGGCACAGAAATTATTTTTACCAGAGATCTGCTTAGGAGGAAAAAGAAAAGGCCTCCAGCATTTAGCTTGGATTTATGCAATACTTTTAGGCATTCTCCATGGCAGAGGGAGTTCACATGCTTTCCAGTTTATTCCATGTGCCTAAAATTTGCACCCAGAGCTGATGTTTTATATTCTGCCTGTATTTTACTTTTTCAGAACTGAGCGTAAGCGAGCCTTCTGGAGTCTGGACAGATTATATCGTTTCCTATCAATCCTGCCCAGCAGCTCCAAGATAGGATAATGGGTTGTGACCCTCTAACATAACCCTGTCACAAAAGGGAATGAAAAAAAAGCTTATTTCTCTACCTATCTTCCCATTCACACCCACTAAAGCTTTCATTAATCTCCTGATTCTCAAATTCAAGATGAATCAAAGTAATTGAGACATTCCTTCTCCACTTTTCCTGAGGTTTTGAAGTGGGAATCTACCCTTCAATATCAAGATACCGAGCCAGATGTCCAGCTGATGTAAAATGATGACACTATTTCTGCACAATCATTCACAAGCAGAGGATCTGGCTTTCCAGTCTGTGTGGAGCTTCAGTAAGCCTAAAAGAGCCATTATCTTTACTACCCTAGTTAACACCTTGGTTAATTTAAAGATACCACAGTAAAATAGCTCCCACGACTCTGTAATAAAATTGCAGTCCATTGACTGTGAATGTTTGTACAGCTAAAGTCAGAAGAAGTAGCTCATTCACAATGTCATCTCCTTCGCCTTTTTGGCTGCCCACTGAAAACATCTAAACAACTCGGGCAAAATAGTTATCCCATCCTTAAATTGTTCATAGCTGACACAGTTAATGAAAGAAGCACAAGCCACAGTTAGGATCAGCTTCTTATTACAGCCATGCTAGATGCTAACATGTAGTCAAGGGTCGTGTCCAGTCTCCAAATATACAATCTAAGTAGACCAGATGAGAAAGGAAAGTATTACCCTCCACTGAGGGTAAACTGAGTCCTAGTTAGACAAAGTTACTAACAGAAAGGGTTTCTCACAGCCAGGAATTTAACCAAGTTCTTTTAAGGTGCAGCTCGGCATCTTAATTACCGGATTATGTATCTTATCTTCTCCTGAGGAGCAAAGGTTTTGCCATAATATAAAATTCTTCCTACAGGTATAAAAGGTTAAAGTACTTAAGAAATGTGACTTCTTAAACATGGCAAAATTTGTCCAAATAAAATAATAAAAAAAACCCCCTAGTAATAAAACACAAGGAGTTTTTACATCTGCAAAGCAAAGCAGAAAAATATTCGCTAATTTAACCTTACAAGACCCCTACGAGTTAAGTAAAGGCTACACTTCTCAAATATGCTTTTTATCCCTCCCTCTCTCTTTCTCTAAGCATGCAACCAAAATTACAAACAAGGTGCATAACACTTCTGTGTGGTAACCATGGTAATCAGCTGTATCAACTACTGTAAATGGCAATGTACCCAACAAGTCTCCTAAAAACAGACCTACTCCCCTCTCACAGGAGACTTCCTACATGCAGCCACAATGTCTTAAAACTGACTTGAATATTTTTGCTGAGCAGCCCGTTCCAGGCAACGTTCAGAAACTGCCCTTTGTAAACCTGTTTTGAGGGTGGGTAAGTAACCACTGGTTGCTTTGGAAAATCCTAGCCCAGTGCCTATCCACACTTCTCTCTGGCCTGGTCTTTATTCTTACAGATCCTGCACCATGAACAGGACACTCTGTTTCAGGACAACTCTATCAAGATTAAATTAGCATTTAGACTGTTAATAAAGATTATGACTCAAGAAGAGGTAAGATATAAACGAATGGGGCCAGAAACACAATATTATGAGGGTTTTTTCACCAAATTTTTGCATTGAACATTCACCAAATTTTTGCATTGAACATCATCACAAACACAGTTTCACAAAAAGTTATTGGGCAACACCTTTAGGATACAACTGTTTTCCAGCCTACTGAAGCTAGACTATCTCAGCACAAGATTGGCGGATGCTTTGCTATTTTGATTACTTGACCTGAAGAAACATGAAAGACAGTCCTTTCTCTGAGTGCACTGATTTAAGATCAGAGGCACTTTAACTAGTATAACCTCTACCCTTTTGTATGCCCTACTTCAAATATTTTTTTTTTATTAACCTTATTTTGTTTCAAAACTAATTCCTCCAGGTGCTGTGTTGCCACATGATGACTAAGGCCGCTTAGCTTCATAATGTCAAACACTTTTTATATCCTTTCCGCTTGATAAGGTTAAGGCTCTTCTTACCTGGAGCTGTAATTTTTCACATCCTAGTGGTCAGCTAAAATGGGGGCTCCAGCAGGTTGAAGAGCGACTTGAACATGCTAAAAAGAAACCATTTAAATCCAACAAGACTTTGTGACAGACAGAACACGATCTCAGCTGCCATTGTGCTGACAATACAGTGTGCCAAAATTCACCTTTTGCTTTCCAAAAGATTATATAAGTAAATATAGCATACTTGTCTGATTCTGCAAACCATTCTGTTATTTAGAGAAGCGTTATGATTTAGCTTAGCAAGAGCTCAGTCTGAATCTACAACACATAGGTCTGTGCTGTTTCTAGCAACAATTTGCATAACGGTATTCATTTCCAAAACACTTCACAGGCTTTATACCCACAAGACCATCTCTGGATGCAGAAGACAGAAAACCAGAAAACTGTGTGTTGGCCACCTGCAGAAGAAAGGAAGATTCAGACAATACCAACATTTGGGATTGAAACTCTGGGCTTATAATACAAAATTCACTGGCAAGCAGCTACATAGTGACATCCATCAAGGTCTGTGTAACCCTGGATGTACAACTACAAAGGGTAGGTGCGGGACTGGGACCTTTCTGTGCAAGAGTGGCCAAACTTCAGCATTCAGGTTTAATTCTGAAGATAAGTGCATAGTTCTTATGAACTGACCCACAAGTCCTAGGAGATTCAAAGAGTGAATTAAAGATACTAAATATGTACCTGCAATTGAACAGTCGTTTGCAACTAGGTTCTTAAAGCGCTCCTCAGCCTTCCCCAGAAGATTCCCTGTGCTCCTGTTTCCCTAAACATGAGCAGATTTGCACATTTTAATTCTGCTCTAGCCAAGGTAGTTTTTTAGTGCACCTTGCTCACCAGTAGCACTATCAGGGACATGACAAATACCTCTCAGGTATCATTCATCTTCTCTTTCTTGTTATTAATGTGAACTGTGTGTGCAGCATAACATTTTGTTTCAAAAGGACTTGGGATTTTCAGGGAAGAAAGGAGATTAATATAATTGTCCCTTTTGATTCTGGAGAAGGCAGATGAAAGATGCAGACATCCCAGAAAGCAGGAGGTGGTAAGGTTTGCAAAGGTCCTTTGTCCCCGAGTTTTTTATTTAGTTTGAGAAAAATACACAGTCAACTGATGAATGCCTGATTCATAGGAGGGTAACGAAGAAAAAGGCTTGTTCCGGGTTATCCAGTTCCTTTCTCACTGCAGCGATCCTGAACCTGGCAAGGGACAGACCGACGCCGGTATCCCTCTATCCGGGGAGGCAGCGGGGAGGCGGCCGGGGCTGTGCAGCAGGCAGCGGGCCGAGGNCGAGCGGCTGGGATGAGGAGAGAGGGAAAAAAGTGCGGAATGGCACTGCAAAGTATTTCACCCTTTCTCAGGTGAAATATTAGCTTCGCGCAAACTCCGAAATGGCATTAAAAACTTGGTGGGGGGGGAAGAAAGAAAAAAAGACCAATCCTTTCATTTTCCTATTGCTGTAGGACTGCAAGACGGTATTGACGCAGCTAAACTAAGGCAAACAATGTTCCTTTTGATTACTTAATGTTTACATTTTGGAAGCCTTTGACTGAATTGGGTTTTATTAAAAAAAAAAAACTGATACTGTGCTATGTTATTTAAATCCCACTGGCTGTAGCAGAGGCTAAGCTAGCAGAGGTAAGAGGCAGGCAGTGGTGATGGTGGCACGAAACGAAAAGAATGAAAAGAAGAAGGAAGTAATAAACACTGTATTCAGCACAGACAAGCAGCAAAATAAGGATCTAAAGAGGAGAGTTTGGTTTGTCTGACAGTTGCATCTGAGATGCAAATATATTTAACTGTTTATAAAAGGGAACTGATAGCGCTTCTGCCTGTAAAGGGAATTTTTCAAAACCTGAAGATCATGTTTATGAAACAGAAAAGTGAGTGTAAAATCTTGCCTAAATCAGGAACTCTCTTTCATAAAGAAGTCTCTCATTTAATGAGAGAGGTGGTGCTATATCTGCTACAAAACAACGAGCATTTACAAGGCAAGAATGTTGACTGCGCTGTGATAGTTTGCATTGCTTCCTACAACTCAAGTAAGAAATATTTCAAAATACATATTTTTCTGAACATTAAGCCGAATTTTGTGCTACCCCTTAGAAGGCCTTGAGAGGATGTGGAGAGATCAAGAAATCAAAACCAAACAAAAGCATAGTCCCTTAACCTAACTTAAATTTACTTAGATACTGTTTCTACTCATGGATACATACACAGAAGAAGAATTTAATTTCAGAACTGTAAATATTCCTGTGTGTCCCCCACAGCAAGTGCATCTTGGAAGGAAAGAAGGAAAGTTCTTAAAAAATGAAAGATGCATTAAAAAAAAAATCAAAACCATTTCACAGCGGTTACTGTGTATACGTGGTGAGGTTACATGTTAATGCACAATTTAGGATCTTTCCTAGTGGAAGCACAGATCTCCCGATCAGAACTCCTTTGTACAGAAATGCAGCACGACTCTGGTAGAAATCCTGGACTCTCTGAAACTGAATCAAGTTTCACTACTTGCTCCATCCTCCCCCCTTTTGACTGATGGTATCTGGCGTTACACCGCAATTGCTGCCCCACAAAGAAAGA
This sequence comes from Baryphthengus martii, assembly GCA_013396935.1. NCBI lineage: Eukaryota > Metazoa > Chordata > Aves > Coraciiformes > Momotidae > Baryphthengus > Baryphthengus martii. Next base: position 235,490 of record VWZK01014961.1, on the reverse strand, counting down.
ATTCCAGTATTGAAATTTGCAACTTTATATAAATATATCCTAATAAAGGCATCTGGGTAAAGCGTGGCAGGTGAATAAAGGTGACAACATAATGGTGCGCACTCTATTTAAAGCAAAAAAGGGAGGAAAAAAAAAAAAAGGCTTCATATCAGCTCTTGATAAGATTAAATATCCTCCTCTTAAGGAAGGAAGTGAACCAGAACTGATCAGAGCTGGAGTCAGCTGAGTTTTGGAGTGCTGTGTGCCTGCGAGGTGGGTCATTCCAGTTCTTTTGGAAATCGATTACATTCCCCAGCTACCTACTGCTATATTGCACCAGGATATTATTGTACAGTCTTGCTACACAGCCCTCCATTATAGTGCAGCTCTATTGGCATTTCAATGTTCAATGAAGGCTAGAATTGCCACAGAGGTTTCAATTAAAGAAAATTCAAAACGAAAATGGAGAAAAGAGAAAAAAAAAAAAAAAAAAAAAAAAAAAAAGGTTGAGTTGAAAGTTTCCAGCAAGGATATTTATGGCTGTCTGTCACTCTCTTTTTTCCCTTCTCTCTCCCGAAGGATAGTCTAAAGCAGCCATTTAAACAGACATGTGTTTTGTGGAGTTCTTGAGAGGAACACAAATAGCATCATTACAGGGGTATAGCAATAAATAAAAAATACCTTACCCATTTGGTATAAAGCCAACATTGCCCACGTTAGAAGGGGGCAAACTACATTTACCTGTATTCAGCCTTGGCTGCATCACTGCAGGATGCTACCAGGATATATCAAAAACAGTTATTCAGCCCATAGCAGGCTGTAAACACTATTTTTCTTAACTCCTAGTCAGGTTAAAACATCCACAACCACACAGGACTCCCTATATCCTCACCTAAACTGAACAGCCCAGCAGAACGGGTTTTTACCCATCACTTTATGCACATGAACATACAAAACCAGAGCGCTCCCCGGGTTAGCAGAGGACAGTACTACTTGCAAAATGGGACTTCCGTTTGTCTCTATTAAGGTTTGATTTTTTAACATTTCCTTTTGTATTAATGGTCTGAACAAACTGGGTTAATTGTTTTGTTGGCTGTAACAGACTCTATATTTGAGTTCAAGATTAACATTTCAGCCAGTTTCCAAGGTGATGGCCATTTGATTGTTGTTTATGTAGACGTAATTAACTAAATGCCCCCCAAAAAAATCCTAGCTAAAACTTGAAAACAAGGAAGGTGTGTAAAAAGCTAAACACGGATCTAAAGATTTCAGGTGAGGATGTGAGATCCTGTCTTTAAGGGGGGTTAATTCCCTTAAACAACTTTATTTCAAGAATATGCTGTTTACAGTGAGTTTACCAATCTTCAATTGCACTTCCGCTGTTCGGCTCCACTCTTTAAAACTTCTTGCAAGACACGTCTCGAATGATAGGCTATCATGAAGGGCAACAGCCATATTTGAGAGGTGGGGTTTTTTTCATGCACAGGTCTCTCTCTAATCTTTATTTTTACATCTTGATTGCATTTCACAATAGTAACCAGGCACTCCAGGCAGTGTTTTTAGGGCAATTACTACAATTCTCGGGTGGTCACTCTGCATTAGATTTCATGCTTTATAAAACAACATGAGGTGTGCTATAATCACTCAGAAATATACAGCCTTTCATGTCCTATTGCTTAATTAAGGAGGGTGTTTTGCAGCACAGATATTATTGCTAGTCTGTGGTTTTTAATTTTACTACACAGTAAAAGCACCCTAATTCATACCAGTAACGGGCAAACCTGCAAATTAGTGCATTTTCTGAATTAGAAAATAAGTGAATAAACTGCAGAAAGAAAATTTAAATGTGAACACTGCAATATTAAAGCAAATGTGCTCATTTATCCTGAGAAATATAGCTGAGTCTCATTCTGGTGATATTTGATAGTGTAACGCTATATATAATGAGGCTTCAGGCCCCAGCCCTACAATGAGCTCCCTGTGTGCAAACTCCTGTGCAAATCTGAGTTTCAGCAAAGCCTCCCAGTAGAGTTATCTGAGCACCACTTGTAGCACTACCAATAATGGGGTAACCAGATACTGGAAGGACTTGTTGAGACAGCAGGGGTTTGTGACAATTATAATTTCTGCGAGGTGGTGAAATAAAAGCCAGTGACGTTTCAGTGACTTTTATGTTAGCGTAGATACTGTAACTTCTAAAACTATGTTTGACTTTTGAGAGACACTGATAAGTGGGTAAGGTGCAAAATTTTACCTACCTGAATAAATACCTATAATCTGACCAACAGTGTGCGGTAATCTCCATTTCTCTCTCTCATTTTTATAAACCCACTGGCCTTTCTGCTGGGATATGTAAAATGGCCAACTGCACAGACAACAACTCAAGGAGTTAAGTGCACTCACTCTGCCTCTATCTCTTTTTCCCTGTACCAAAAGTTAGTAAAACTCTTGGCCTCAACCCTCGCCCCAAATTATTTTGACACCAGCAGCTCTCCACTTGTAGATGATGAAAAGCACGATTTCTAACAAATGCCAGCCATGCTGATGATCTGGATTCGAAGCCTGGTGTTTGAAGGCCATGGGGCAGCCTGTAATGAGTACTGAGATTTCTACAGGATTCTCCAACAAGATCTAAATGTCCTCTTCTAGCACAATGGTCCCTGCTGAAGGACTTATCTCCAGCTCGCCCCATCACCCTCCATCAGCCTTGTCTGGGCAGCTCTGCTTGTCTCATCCCTCATGTGAATATGCCCTAACTCACAGAATTTTGCATGGGCTGGAGGAGATAAGCAATGATCACCTATTTAAGGTGTTTAAATCAACCTTTGGGCAAGTTGACTAGATGAGATTATTGGCCAAGTCGGCCAAAACACCTTTCCACCAAGGCTCTGCACAGCTCTTGTTGACTCACTCCAGCAGCACACTCCCAGAGCTCAGCCAGGATTGTAGTTTTTGTCCTGCCTTTGAAGAGTTTCAGCTTCCTGAATTCCCATCTGCACCTGGGCAGTAATCACTAATGTCCAATTATTGTCCCTAGTGTGGTGGAGGTATGTTTAGTCAGCAAATAGCTAATTGCCTGTCTACTGCAGAAGTTCATGATGTCATCTTTACAGCTTCAGCCAGAAATCCTAAACCATTCATAGACAGATTGCTCTAGTCATCACAATGGTGCTTCCACAACTGCCTGGCCAGGGGGTTGGACTAGATGACCTTTGGAGGTCCCTTCCAACCTGAGGCATTCTATGATTCTGTTCTATGATTCTATGATGTTTTGCTGCTTATTTCCAGGAAAATGATGCTAGTCCCATGCTAGTTGTACTCTAACCTTCACTGGCAACTTCCAGACGTGAAACCGTTATCCCACAGAGACTAAGAGGATTTGTAACCTGTCAAAGACAGATTCCATCCTAGGTTCAGGAAGAAGTATGTGACGTCCCTCCTGAAAACGAAGAAACACTCTACTCCTGCCACAGGAATTGTTCTGTGCTCTTCAGTCTGAGATCTCACCATTTGTGAGCACGAGCCCAAGATTTACTGAAAACTTTTGAAAATTACTTTGGGTCTTTTACCCACCACAGCAGTGATTTTAACAGCCTGTCTACAGTACAGTGTGAGGAAATATTTCCTCCTATTGACTTAAAATTTATATGCAACCTACTTCAATGAGGCACACTTATTTTCTCTTCCCCCTGGGAAAATAGTGGAAAATAAAAAATAAAAAATAAAAATCACTGCTTCTGTTTTATTTATGTTCTCTGTAATCATAAATATCTGTATTCAGTCTACCTCTTACAAGCAAAACAATCCAAAACAGCAATTTCTTATGCCAGGCTCACTTCTACACTTATTGTATTCAGTGGCCAAAATTCATAAGGATTTCACAGGGAACAACAGTAGGCTGTATATGCAAGCTCTCCCTATACATCTCACCATCTGTGCTGAAGTAAACAAAACCAGCCATATTAAAATCAAGCTCAGCTGGAAATAGAAGAAGAGAAGGAAATACCAGCCATTGCTAAATATAAAGCAATAAACAATTTTAAAAGGTGTTACAAATAATGGATGGCTTTTTTTTTAAGAGTTACAGTTGCACTATAGATGACTTGCTTAAATAGGCCCATGTTGAGGCTCTTTCTTTAATGAGTATGGTATTTATTAATATAATGTATAAAATAATATATAATATTCATTAACGGTATAGACAGTACTACATAATATTTTAAATTATTGATAATTTTTCACTCCTGCGAGAAGAAAGATTTCTTCATTACAATCCCAGCCCAGTTGTGGGCTGTGTGCATGTTCAAATTTGCAGTTTCATTTAACAGAGAACCAGAGAAGCCCTGGGATTTATCTCCAAAGATTTGCTCAGGGTGAGGCTCACATTCTACAAAACACGACAGTGTGGCACAGGATTCAAATCAGTAAAGTATCCCTGTTTAGGAAAATATACCTAAGACAATAAGCCTTAGGGATGTGCTTATGTGCTTCCTTGAATCAGTCTGATTGCTGTATTTTCCCTTAGGCAGAGATAAGGTTTACAGCCACAGGTCCCAAATTTGGGCCAGCCCAAAGATAATTTAAATACTTCTCTTCCCTCTCCCTCTTTTCACTACTGACAGAGCCGGGTTTGCTGCACATCTTATTCCTATCTGTCTTTATTAGGCTTTTTACAAATGTGTAAGGAAAAAAATAAAAATTCAGCATCCCAGACGTCTTCTTGGGTTTAAGATCTTAACAAATGAGGACACAGCTGGGCTACTTGGTCTGTGGATTTGCTAGCTGTAGGATTAAGTCCAGCTGAGCTGAAGTTTATAAACCAAGTTATTGACTTTAAAAATTCTCATACCGCTTATCAAAACACACCACATTGAAAGAACACCCTTCCCAGAATCAAATGTGCTAAAGCTCTCTCAATTATAGGCAGCCTCTCTCCATACAGCCTCCCGCACCGTAACTCTACTACTCTCCTGCATCTACTTTATTTCAAGACTCACTCTCAAGGTGCTCTAAAAGAATAGCCTTTTCTCTCTTCCGCCCCAAATAAGCAGGCAACAAAAGCTTGGCTGCGTATAGCCCAGGACTGAAACGGGAAACAAATAGTGCTACCCCAGGCATCATCCTCCCGTGGCAAAGCCCGGGCTGCCATTAGGTGCTACTCACCTAAAAGGTTTTGTTTCTAGTCTGAAGTTAGCATGGTGCCTTTGTACATTGCTTTTCACTAAAGGTCTGATCCAGCTGCCATTAAAATCAATGAAAAGGGTTCCGTTGACTTCAAAGGAATCTAGACAGAGCATATATTGCCGTAGATGAAAAATACCACAGGAGAAGAAAACTTCTGTCTTTTAGTATATGCTTTTGATTTTTGTATAGTCTTCATCATAACAACGTTCTGAAGAAAAGGGACTGGAAAATTTTCCAAGTCTGTCGATGCTGAAAACTGAAAAAAAAACCCCAAAACCAGAAGTTTTTGACAAAAGCAGACACTTTCCCATTTACTTAAAAATGTATTTCTTCTGTGAAAAAATTGTTTTCAATAGCAAATATGTGACTAGTTTAAATTCTAAATTACCAATAGAGCCAGGAAAGTATTTAAAAATAGCTAATCTTTGAAGGCGCATACGTTCTTTCGGCCCACTTACTCGTCAGTCATCAGACTTGATGTTCCACATTTCTATGACTTTGGAGCCTTAAACAAAACAAAACAAAAAGGTCAGATATTAGTGTTTTTATTGCCTGTGTCTATGTGGAGGATCCCAGCGCCTGCCTCTCAGCCCAGTGCTCTGTGACAGACATAAGATGGGATAACACATATAAGAAAGAGAAGAATTTATTATGGTACAGAAGACTGGGCTAAAAATCCATCTACAAAGCTTTATAGATGCATATATTTTAAACACCTTTCAGCAGCTTTATATACCATTATAGTTATTGGCTTTTTCATCTTTGACTTAGATATGAATTATTTAATTAGACAGTCCAATACCTGCATAGCTTTGAAACCCTTCCACTATTATTCTTACTCAAAGAAAATATTTGCACCTAGGAGAATTTCTTAGCAGTCAAAACTTTTATTGAGAGCAGCAGTACAACTGAGGTAGGCTAGCTTACTCAGGTAATTTGGATCAGGCCACATTCTGGTTCAAATTACATCTGGCTTTCCTTGAATGAAGTGACCCAACATTTGGTTATCGTTTAGTGAATATGGTGAAACGAAATTATTCCCTCCAGATTCTCTGGAATTCAACAGAAAATATCTTGAAAGCATCCAGACATTTCTATTTTTTAAAAAACCCCATGCATTCATTTTAATTAATTATTTGGTTTTAAAATATTTTATAATTTAGTATCTCCAGCAGGTCTTACTTTTTTTGTCCCCCCAGTAGACTATTTTGAAGGAAACAGAAGCTGCTGAAAATCTATGCAGGGCATTTGTCCGTTATCAGAGGAGATCACAAAAGCATTTCACATCCTGCTGTTCAGAGTAAGAACAAGTCTGTTTCTGCCTTACACGGGAGGGTCGCGTACGTGGTGGGTTCAAAGAAGAATGATGGGGAAAATACTCTGTATATCGGATGCAATTACACGATACATGTAATCTACTGCAAAAAAACGTAACTTACCTAAGGGATCCCTGCTGGCCTGCTCATGGAGCGACTCCACGAAATTCCCATCCAGTGAAGGGTTCTGCTGATGAAGGATGCAGGGTCTGACCTCTGGGGTTAACTCTTCACACACCTGGGGAAGTACAGACAGGATAGTATCCTCCCAAGGCACCCTGACACAGGCAATATGGGCTTCAGCTAAAAATCCCGACATGCTGTTAGCAGAAATAACTCACTCCTTAAACAAAAATAAAGGTCATTCCAATCGGTAGAAGACAAACCAAGATGTGCCTCTAAGCAATTTATGTGCATTATGTTAAATTGCCAGGCAGATATTTTGCCATCTTATGGCTGTACCATACCCGGTGTTCTAGGGGCACAGTGACCGCTCACAAAGAGCAGCAATTGATCTAGTTACTGAAGTGCAATTAAAGTATTACAGGGGTAGACAGGCTGGTTCATGAAGCTGCTCTAAAGGGAGATACATCTTTTTACTGCATATAAACAGCGAACTTGCAGGCTCCTGCTGCTGCCCCCTCCTTCATGCAGACACACCAGCATATGAGATGATGCTGAGAGGGAAAGACACATACCTGGGCCACACATGAAATTCCTCCCTTGCAACCACCATCCCACCATCTGTGCTCAGAAGACCACTTAGAGCTCAGGGACCCAACACAGGTTTGCAGGATTCACTGTCTGCACTCACATCGATCACAAATCTCACAGCCAACCTTCTCACTGTCCTCCTCATGTGGGCATAAGTGGCATGATATCACCATCAAAATATTCTGCACTGAAAGATGTTGGTTTGTAAAACATTTTTCATCAGTATCTATCAAAACAGATGTCTACCAAAATTGACCTAGACAGGTTGGATAGCTGGGTGGAGGCGAACCTAATGAAGTTCAGCAAGGGCAAGTGTACAGTCCTGCACCTGGGGAGGAATAACCCCCTGCACCAGTACAGGTTAGGGGCTAATCTGCTGGAAAACAGCTCTACAGAGAAGAAACTGGGAGTCCTCATGGACAAGTTAACCATGAGTCAGCAGTGTGCTCTTGTGGCCAAGAAGGCAAATGTTATCCTGGGGTGCATTAAGAAGAGTGTGACCAGCAGGTTGAGGGAGATTCTTCTCCTCCTCTGCTCTGCACTAGTGAGACCACACCTGGAGTATTGCGTCCAGTTTTGGGCTCCCCAGTTCAAGGGCAACAGAGACGTACTAGAAGACTCCACCGGAGGGCTACAAAGATGATGAGGGGGCTGGAGTATCTCTCCAACAAGGAAATGTTGAGAGACCTGGGGCTATTTAGCATGGAGAAGTCTGAGAGGGGATCTTATCAATGCTCATAAATATCTAAAGGGTAGGTGTCAAGAGCACGGAGTCAGTCTCTTTCCAGTGATGGCCAGTGATATGACAAGGCACAAACTAGAACACAGGACGTTCCCTGTAAACACAAGGACAAAGTTCTTTCCTGTGAGGGTGATAGAGACCTGGAATGGGCTCCTTCTCTGGAGACTTTCAAAACCCAACCAGACATGATCCTGGGCAACCTGCTCTGGGTGAACCTGCTCTAGCAGGCGGGTTGGACCACATGATCCCCAGTCCCTTCCAATCCCTCCATTCTGTGATTGTGTGAAAATATTACTGTAAGCTGGCAGAAAGCACACTGGACATTTAGGATCTGGCATCACTTCAGGCATGATTTTCTTTATTTTTCTGGGGTTTTGTTTTTGGTTTGTTTTTTTTCCTGTAGAGGAACACCCTCATTTTATGGAAATGTATCCAGCTTGACACCAGCCAGAAAAACACCCAAGGATTTGGGTGAATGACTGAACAGCTCAGGGTCACAGCTCATCTAGCTCACAGGACAGCAGACCCTGACACTGGGGAGGAAAAGAAGGGCTGTGTTAAAAGGAGAAACAATTATGAGTCTGTTTGATTTGGAGTTATGATAAATAATGAATGTGAATCACAAGGACAAGATAACACAGTAGTTTTCGCTGATCCTAACGTCAAAAATGTTTCCTCTCTCCTCTGCTTTGTGTCCCAGAAAGCACCACCTTGCTTTTATCAGCACCACTACCCTGAGAAACACAGAGGTTGGAAGTGATTAATTTTAGGACTCCAGGCCCAGACACAATAACCCACGTGCCTAACTTCATCTGAGTAGCTGAAGACCAAGGGATTATTTCTGGAAGTCAAGTGAAGCATGTGTGTGTTTCTGGCTGAGGGTTTCTGACACGAAGGAGCCCCAGATCCCCAGGTTGCACGGATTAGGTTTTTATCCCTAGTGCCTAACAAGATATTGCTCTTTAAAACAGCCGTTGGTGTAGAGGAATAGGAAATATAAATACCACTTCCAAGAGAGGCGAAAATGTTTTCAGCATAGTAACCAATATCCTGAAACAGTCTGCACTAGTGAGTGAACAGAGGATTACATTTAAATTCAACATCCTTAATGTACATTTCTAATCTTAAATTTCTAAAAAGATTAGCCATTTACAGGCTGAATAACAGCTTCTGCACTCATTCCAGCTACTATAAAAATCATAAAGGTTAGCAAACTATGTGGATCGGAATATAAACTAATCGGCATTTGAGATCAGGAAGAAATCTCTTCCAATTCCTTGGTAAAGGCTTCCTCAAGCACAGAACAGAGCCCATTATTCTGTTTGGCTGTTAATAACTCAGGTGGCATTTGCCATATGCCATCAAAGAGCCCAGGGTCAATACAAATTTTATCTCTGTTAAGGCCTGCGGATTCGGCCTCAAATTATGAGTCCACAATTCAATATTGAGTTGAGCATTCCCGGTTTTAAACAGTTTTTGAAAGCCGTGGGGATTATTTGGGAATCGTGTGATGCCAAGGTGCAAGGGAAGAAGTCTTGGAGGGGTGGAAAAGAACAGAAATAAGATTCTGACATAGGATAAATATCAAAGTCGGTGATTGTTTTTCTTTGCCAACTGTGCTCAAGTTGTCTTTTTGGGCAAGAATCACTCTGTATCTCCAACCAAATTGCATTCAAAGCAGTTATTCTAGTACGTTCCTAGCTATATTCCCACAGTAATTTAGGTATGTTATTCATATGCTGAGTTTCCTACAGAAAGGAAAACAAACTGAGGATTTTTTTTTTCCATAGTTAAAATAAAGCACAGTGAAGGTTTGCCCTTAACATTAGGATAAGACTCATTATATTCCCCAATGTTTTTTCTGAAGAAAGGTTTGACAGTCATAGAGGGGGAATTAAGCCTCACTTTTTCACACTTCAAAACCTCTAAAAAATTCACATCTTGTGCAAGAGGGGATCTGGAAGATCATTTCAGTGCCTCTTTTTGGAAGGGTCACCTCTCCTATCGAGAATTAGTGGCATGTATATAGGGGTGGTGATAGTCCTTTCCCAGAATAACAAATTGACTCCAAAAAAATGGTTTTTTTCCATACCTGCCAAGCATCCCACCCAGGAACAACCCTCACTCCCTGATGTCTCTTGCTGCAGTGTCTGCAACCCATGAGCCTGCAGTGCAGATCGACTGCCTCACCTGCCCCTTTGGACAGCCTGCACCATCCTTGGGGAGTGCTGGTCGAAAGCTTAGTTTTCCCCAGAAGAATCCAACACCAAAAGCTTTTCCCAGGCCTATGATTACCATCAAAAAGCAGAAGTCCATCTGTATGTTACCTAGCAGGGCCCAATGGGGGATGTCAAGGGAAGAATGTAAACCAGGGAGATTATTTGGCAATACCTTGCTAACATGCATTGCTTGACTCCAAATAACTACAGCAGATGGATTTCTTAAGCCAGCACCCGTGCCTCTGAGTTTAGCAGCTCTTCATATATGTTTTTCCTTCGGGAATTCATCTGAGCCCTTTCTGAATCGACATAAACTTCTGACATTCAGAGCAGTCAGTTTTGTGAATGTCCTATATGGAGAAGTTGTCCAGTACAAATCATAAGCAGAACAACTCCCTTGGGCTGTTTTGAAGCCAGCACCTGCTATTTGCCTGTGCTCGCCCTAAGTCCATAGGTGATGCTGTCACAGGTCGGGAAGCTCTGCCAATCACGACGCCTGACAGAGGAGTCAAACACACTCCACTTGCAGGAATACGACAGGTTATTATGATTATTTCTTAATGTTGAGTGACGGTCTGCAAGACTACAGCCCCAGTACTATGTGATATAGAGGGTTCCCAGAGGTTTCTCCTTGGGCTCCAGCCAGCAAACACCTGTTCACAAACAAAACTCTCCAGTCAAGCCAAAGGGACGACACCTGTGAGCAGAGTCACCCCCACGAGGATACCTGTCTGGTTTTCCAGCTGGGAGGAAACATGTTCCAAGCTGTGCTGAGTGACTGATGTGCTCTGTGGTAATATTTCTTTCACAAGTCATAAATCTGCTTCACTCACATGGTTCTGGGGTAACCATAAAACAATTGCTGAAGGTGGAAACTGCAAGAATTTCAGTCACCACCACTGAGTGGTAACTCACTGTCCTTTGAACATCTTACACATTGCTAAATCAAAATTTAAAGTCAACTTTTTAAAGACACTAATATGATTCTGAGCCTCTGAATAGCTTCCAGATCTATCCTTAAAATTTTTTACGCATAATACATATGGATCCGATGCTATAAAATAATAAAAGCCCTGAACTGTTGTTACCAGCTGATGTGGAAGGTTCTCTGCCTGGTCTTTACATCTACATGGATGCATTGCCAGAAATTAAGGCAGGTGTTCACAAAAAATCATTAAGGTGATTTCTGAAAATCACTAAGACAAGTAAGATAAAAGGCAAAGTCCTTGTGGAAAATCACGTTATTAGAGCAGTAAAAGACAGTTCTACATTAAACACTTTCTGTAAAACAGTGAGACTAGTAACAAACCAGCTTTTTGACAAAGAAGGAAACTCAATATCTCCCAAAATACCCTGTCATAGCATGAGATACAAGGAAATACACTTTGCAGAAACATTACTGCCTCTTCTCTGAGGAGTATGATGGAGAACTCTGAGATATGGTAATTTCGTCCAGCCACAACACACAAGGAATGTAATAGAAAGCACAACAGATAGGACTAGTTGTTTGGAACACTCACATATTTAAATTATTTATTTGTGATCCCTTGGAATACATCCATTTCTCCAACAGTCAAATACAAAGGGTTTTAAGATGAAGAAAACCTGCATCCAAGTAAGGGAAGGAGAGTATTCTCCCCTTCCTCTCTGAAAAGGCTAAGAGATTTATTGCATTGGATTGTGCCATTTCAAAATGGTTGTAAAAGTCTGTCCCTAGGCATAAAACCTGCTCATTTACTTTGTAGCAGTACATCTGCTAATGAGCTCTTATTTGCCTTTCCAAATGAAAGTACTTGTTACAGGTAGAAGGAATTTTGCAGTGGGGGCTTAAAAGTAAAAAAGTAAAAAAAGCACATTAAGCAACTTTTCTAGTCTGTTCTAATTCAAAGGTACTTTTCTGTTCTTCTAACACAGAAGTATTAAACTCACACATCAAGTGAAAGTTGGTGGCAAACTCCACCAGGACGAAAGGTGCCCTTTGCTTTCACTGTCAGACAGTGGCAATGCTGCCTTTTTCCTCTGCCTCCAGTGGTTATGTCATCTCTGAGGTCAGTTTTCTGCTTCTTGAACATGACTTGGCTGTTTATGAAACAACAACAATCGGTAGCAACTTCAAATAAGAAGCCTTGGGCTAACAAATAATAATAATAAAAAAAATCCTCATTTTTGCCCACAATGAGAAAAATCTACAGAGCTGCCACCTAAGGGCTTCCATTGCCTTCGGCACTGAAGGAATCCATATTTAGAGAGTGCAGCCTAAACATTTCCACTCATTGAGCTCATCATTTATTTCAGTGGCAGACAACCCTATGTGAGACAACCTCACCAGTCATCAATCCCTCTTTAGATTAAACATGAAAGGGGGTCTATCCTCCCATTTGCACAGGGGAGATGTACTAATAAGGCTCAAATTAATGTCATAATCATTCCTTGACAGAATAGAATTTAAAATATCCCAACTCTATCACTCCAAAATCATACAGTCTGAGTCTGATAATTTGAAAATTAGTGTTGGTCATCAGGGAACTCAGACTTCTGCTAAATTATGCAGAGCATTAGGCACAACGACACAAATTACACTGGGGCAGAGGGGAAGGGGAACAACAGGGGGATATTGGGGAACCTTGGTGAAAATCTAAGCGTACGGCAGTTCAGGCAAGACCAGACTTCTTCGCAGTTATTTAGTTACAGAACAGGATTTTCCTCCAAAAGAGTGCTTGCAGAAAACACCATCTTTGCACATACTTGCTTGAATACACATTCGTACGGGTTTTCATTCTTAGTGTTTACTGGGGCTCTGGTTACATTCTCCAGCCAATTTACTCATATAATGTGTTTTTTTCCTCCCTCTGGCTACCGTGAAACAAAGCTTCAAAAGGGATAGGCAGGAAAAAAATTCCTCTTGCTAATGTTTTTCTCTCCTAAATACTGAGGAATTCTACTTCCCTGGCACCGTTCTCACTATTTACGTGTGTGTAGCTGTGTACACACCCCAGCTTACTAACCCGTGCTCCACACAAGGGATAAAAATGAATAGGGTTATTCATAAACAGACCTTCATACAGCTCGGCCAGTGCCAGGATTTTAGTCTATGCTCATGGGTCTGTGATTAGTCCTAGAGAACACTATGAAAATCAACCTGGCTAATTATTACTCCAAATAATTGACAAAGGAATGCAATAGATTCTCCAGGAAATACTGTAAGAGAATCAAGATTTGGGTGTTTGCATTTGTTTGTTTGTAAATGTTCTCATTAGTTCATCCCTAAGATTTATGCTCCATGCAAGAATTATCAGGGGAAATTCTATAGACTGTTCAATGAAAGGAGGCAGATAGATCATCACATCACTCCTTTTGGATACAAAAGCCTCTGAATTTCCAAAAGCTTAAATTTTGTGCAGAATATTCATCATGATATCATTATCATATCCTTATTGACTATACCAACCATTTATAGAAAGTTTCACGAAATTCAAAAACAGAGCTGAGAGCCTGATCTCCTACATATCTCAAATTAATACGTTTTATCACTGTTTTAAAACCCCAAATTAAATCACAGCATTTTAGTCCATGGGAGAGTAGATTTATGCATAAAAGGAAAAGAATCTGTCACTAATCTCAGGATATCTGCAAAAGACCAATTGACCACATCTAGAAACACCTAGATGATCCTAGTGTGCACAATGTGTCAAACATACTGGAGAAGCTGTGCAACCTTCAAGATCCCTGCCAATCTGACACGAGGAAAAAGTCCTAATCAACTTAACTACTGAAATTAGTTTGACTGTAAATATGAAAGGAAAATACAGCACTGAGGCACTTATGATTAAAGAAGAGTGGGTTTACACCAGTGCTGCACAGTGGCAAAAAGCCATTCAGGGACACCCATTCACTCCTGATGCTCCAAGGGAATGCAGAAAAATGAAACAACTCCCAAATAACCAAGATATATGTGGCCAATTTCATCCAAGAGAAAAAACAAATCCTTCCTGACAGTCTGCAAGACCTCATTGAAGCCACGAAACAAGAGAGTGATTATTTGATAATAATTATTCTCTTTTGAAACTGCCAGTGTTACAGGGATGCTGAGAGCAACACCAGCAGTGCTGGTCCGTGGAACCTCACAGGGACTGGATAACAGAAGGAATAACAGGTTCTCAGACTGCGAGACTATGAACTGCCACCGATCTCCTGACAAAGCTCCCACTCACACATGCACGGAAAAATGTACAGATTTTCCCAGAAGGCAGATGAAAGCATGTATTTAAAACTACGTATTTAACGTCCTCTTAAACATCCCTACCTGTGACAGCTTTTAGAGGACAAACAGTTTTATTATTTAGGGCTCTGTGGGATAGGAACTCATGTCTTCTTTTAAGGGTGGATTTGTCTAACTTAAGCTTGCAGCCACTGGCTCCTGTAATGCCTTTGTCAGGTAGATAAAGTGGCTACTCACTCTTGGATATCTTTTCCATGGGTCAGTACCTACCTGTGGTGGACAGCTTCTTCCCTGATGAGCTAAATAAGTTGAGCTGCTTACGCCTCATGTTGTCACGCTTGTTTTCTGAATCCTTTTTCATACCTTTCCTTTGAACTTACGGTGCCCACATTGCTTTTGAACTGTGAACACCAAAACTGGACACAATTCCTAACAGTAGCCTTACCACTGTTGTGCATGCGGGCAACATCAAATCCTCTTATCTGCTTGATATTATTCTTTTTTTACATCTCAGGATTGCATTGGCCTTTTAGCCACAGAATTATAGTGAGATTTCATTTTGAGGTGCTTATCCAAAAAGAATCCTAAATCTTGTTCAAAGTCCTTGCTTTCCAAAAGAGAGTCTCCTGCCCTGCGTAGCCTCTTGTCTCCATTCTTTATTACATTGCCTTGCACCTAGCTAATATTAAAACTTTTTTTTTTTTCATTTTGACCTCTTCATTAAGCCCTTCAGGTCACTCAGCAATAATAATTTGCCCCTTTATCACTTATTCTTCCATTTGTTCACTGTTAACCTGTGCCATGTGTAAACCTGATTCCATTACCATTTCTTTGATCAGTGATAAAAACATTTGGCCTTTACTCAAAACTTGATTCCTAGAGGAATCCATTAAAAAGTAGTTTTATATAACATTCAGAGTCTGTGCAAAGCATTAACTAAATCAAAAGTGGGAGCACCACTGCCATTTTCAATCTGACTTCTACCAGGCATCAAGTATAACAGAGGAAAACTTCCTGTTATAGTTAGAGCAATGATGTCACCCCCTGCCAGGGTGCTGTGATGATGAACTCCCCTAACATCTGTAGGATACTGCAGGGACAATCTATCTGCCTCAAACACCTATCTCATATGTAAACTTTGGGGTAAATCAGCCCTCCTGAAACAGATGTATATAGGTATGTGATATCTCGGAGTGCCTCCAGGCTCCAAGGGATACTGGTACATCTGGCTGTACCTCAGGTCCATCCCTAGGGAAGCTCTAGGCATCAATCAAATTCCCTTTGTCAAATTTTCTATCGGTCTGAAGAGATCTGCTTGGGTCAGTCCGGACAGAAGGAAAAGAAAGACTGTGGGGTATAGCACTGTCTCCATCCTGCTCCAGAGCCTAGATATGGTTCCCTGTAGAGACAGTAGCAACGAACACAGGTGGCAACGAAGTCTTCTGGGAGACTTCAGCAGCACCTACATGTCTCAGTTTCATCTCTGTGAACCCACTTCTGGTTCTTTCCACCGTTTGGTTTAGAGGCTACTTAGCATTTACAGAAAAAAAAAATCAGTATTTAATTAATCTGAATTACATCCCAGCATTGTACTGAAATTGTTTTGGAGGCCATCTAAATATACAGAAAAACGACATGTAGCTGCTTAACCAAAATATTACAGCATAAATTTGTGTCCTTCTATTAAATGACAGAATGGCAGCATCCCCTCTCCATGCTCAGGGTGTCACAACACTATTACACTCAGAGCTGAAATGAATTATTTTACAAGAATGGGGGGCACGATGTGTCTCCTAAAGGATATGTGACTGAGTCATTTATATTTTTTTTTGTTCTCACTCTCTGTTCTAGTTATGCCACAGATGGTAGAAAATAGGAGTCAAACCAATTTAATATAACATTCAGTTCAAAGTGGCACGTATTTTAGTTTTCCCTGTATAATTATGAAGAATAGGTGGAAACATACTGTTACTGTTTTAGACAAACAAATCAAGCAACTCCCTCCAAAATCATCCTGAAAGTCAAATTCCTCCTACATTCTACCCTCACAAACCAGTTTAGTGGAAATACTTTGACAAAACTCAAGCAACTGCTACAATGACTTCAACAGCAATGAAAATGTCCCTCTGTGTGACTGAGCAGGATGAGCTGTGACTGGAAATAAAGTTGTTAAACAAAATCTTCACAAACTTTTAAAAAGTCTCATCAAAATCTTGACTTTTCTGCTATCCCCAACCATTAGAGATTTTCCCATAATTCAAGACAGAGCTCTAGACTCTGCCAATATAGTGAAATAGATCGTACTTTTACTACTGCCCATCAGAAATCAAAATCACGACTCCAGCAGAACTCACTCCTGTCTTCTGGGGGAAGTTTTAGAAAATGGTTCTGTCATAGCTAAGAGAAATCAGCTCAATATACTGCTTGCTCTTAGAGGATCAGACTCTTCTAATTCCCTTGACAAGTCGGGGACAAAGAAGTTCCAGCTCACACACCGAAAATCACACAAATCTTCATTTTGCCAGTTCCAAGGAAACAACTTCATAGCCTTTGCCCACAGAGCCACGCATGCAAATAGTTTGTGGTCAGATTACAAAGCAAAATGCCTGAGAAACTCAGGGATATGTAAAGCCTGGGAGTTAGAATATAATCCCCTTGTGAAAAAAATATGGGAAGGATGGTCCAATATCCACAAGATTATTATCTTCATCATCTCCCGGTATAGGTTACCAAACAAGCAGTCACCACCTGACACTCCCTGTCTGATTGATTCATTTCACAGGAATAGGTGCCTGTCTTGATGACTACCCTATAAATGACATGGAGGTGTGCATGGCTTGGGATGTGTGACGTAGAAGATCCCTTTCTAACCAGCTCCCAGCAACAGGACATTGTACCTGCTGGCTCTGCCTTCACAGACCAGCTTTGGTCGCTCAGCAGAACAGAGAGGATTTGCTTACAGAAGGAGGCATTTCATTAAACTTTGTATGTCCACAGTAGTCAGTGATGTTTTTCACTAAATTCCACAGGTTAGCAGTTTTTTAGCAGTTTTAATCCATCATAAATTTATATTTTGGCAATTAACTCAAGCTGCATACCTGAAAATTACTTTAAATGTCACTTCCTGCTTCCTTTGGAGATTATCTTTCTGTTAAATGCTAAGGATGATTGTAACAGATATGTACAGATGAATGTTAAAAGTACTAGAGGACAGTCTTTATACTTGAAATAAATACATTAATGAAATAAAAAAAATGGATCTCCACTGCCTTTTTCAGAACCCTTAAATCCTGGAAATCTACTAAGTATCTATTACCATATTCTCTAGATATTTTACCATATGCATTACAATTTTCAGACAGCAGAAAATTAACACATTGACATTAGTATCCAAGTTGTAAACCTGTGATTAAGGAGCTCCGTGCTAGCTGAAAGCGTGAGTCAAACCTTGCAGCTAAAGTTTGGGTAGCAGACATTCCTCTTTGGCTATGATTTAGAAGAATCTCATACAACAGTTTTGGAGACAAAATTTCATTACCTTTAAAATGGCTCAACCTGTATCAAAAAGTAAAAAATTTTTAGCTAACAAATGAAAGAATTATATTTTAGAGCCCTTAAAATTAGTAAGAATTTCACTCCCTGAAGCACATCTCAACTTAGGAGATAATGTTTATCACAAAGTAAGTGGGAAATATTTATGGCAACCCCTTGGCAAAACCCTGGTACCCGATTACTGTGCTGGTCCCTGCAATCTGCGCACAGCCAACCTAACGGCATTGCCACCAAATAGTTTGCAGACTGAAATGAAATCTCCAAGGAAATGAATAGATCTGTGAGTCTTCTAATATTTTATCAGAAGATGGACTTGATGCTCTGACAATTCAAGATGCCATTAATTTTGATACGATCAGCAAAGACAGGGGAAGTTGTATTATTCTCATTCTAATACACACCTTGTAACATAATGATCTATTACTAAAAGAGGAAATCTCTTCTTTCAGTGGAGGAAGCTTTACCGGCCACCAAAGTCTTGCAGGCTATCAGCTGCCTAATCCAAAATTGGGATTCTCACAAACAATCCCCAGCCTGTCAAGAACAACCTTGTAACAGATTCTATTAAAAAAAATCACCCGCTGAGCCAAATAAAACCTTCACCACAGAGCATTTGTTTTTCTGTAAATAGATCTTCAGTTTCACCAGCATTTTAAGGATCCCTATTTTCAGCCCTATTACTTGGACATAAGTTTGGCTTCCTTAAAACGTGCACTAAAGGAGAAGACAGGATTTCCTGAATGATGAAAAACGATGTGAGTGGCAGCATGCTGTTGCCGGCACCAGGAATAGCGTGCCAAGCACAGAGGAATTTCTCCAGATCCAGGTATTGACCTTAATTTTAAAAAAAAGCTTCTTGCACAATGTGACTCCCCAAACCACGAAAAGGATGCCCCCAAATTACTTTTCACCCACCTACCCCTCTCTACAGAGACCACTTGTAGCTGCTTTTCTCTCAGAAACAGTGTAGAAAAAAAAATAAAATTAAAAACCAGTGATAAACTTAGGCAGTTTCATCTTAAATTGCCAAAGTTATTGAAATAAGAAAATCAAAGTAAGAAATGTAGAATACTATATTTAATGTAATCGTATGCTTATTCTTCATGAATATGAAGTTGTGGCTTAAATTCTCACTTAAAGTGGTTTAGATCTAGAATAAAGTCACTGAGGATCAAGAAAATTCTTTGAAATTCATTACCTGTAAGTAAAATCAGAATCTGACCCTATGTCAGCATTTGTAGATCAGGTATTCAACAAATTTGAAGGGAAAACTAAGGTCAAGATTTGAACTCTATCTTTCTAAAGTGAATGAGTACGAAAGTACCTTCCTAAAATGAAAACCCCAGAAAATGGTCAGTATAATAGACCTATAGAGCTTCATAGCTTAAAAGTGTTGTCCAAATATTAGCTAGATCCTTACTATAAACCTGTGAGGCAGATAAGATGGAAGCACTTACGCTAAAAATAAATAAAACCTAGAACTGTCTCATATAACCGTAAGATTTTATTAAAAATAAGCAGGGCTGGTTGGTATCCTCAACCTCAAGGTCACAAAACAAAGTACTAGGCACTGGAGGACAGCGGCAGAAGCCAGTACTCCAAAACGACTGCGTCTAATTAAGGATTCCAAAGAATCTCTGCTTTATGCTCTCTCCTGTCTTGAAACATTCGCTGCGAGGACATTCAAATGCCACCAGGAGACTGACATGCTACTTGTTAGGTCAACAGTCCCATTGAGACTTCTTCTCATCGGCCTCATCGGATTCTGGGTCAACTGTATATGCTGGGCAAATAACACCGCACCAGGGCAAATAACACCGAACGGGGCTCCCGTGTTTAAAAGAAAGAAAACTAAGGGGGAAAAAAAAAAAAGCTGTGTGGAAATCAGAAGAGTGTTGTCATGTGTGCGCTTGCTAAATAATTCAGATTTAAACTGTGCTAAACTTCTGACCCTCACACTCCACTGCGATGCACAGAACCGCAGGTTTCAATGTTAATCCACGATATCTCAACGACAAAAATACTTGGAGCTTTCCTATTCCAGAGTGAGGCCGTATTCTGCTAAAAGCATTCTAATATTAATGACGATGGCTAGGTTTAGAAATGTTTTACTCCACTGCAAGAGCATTATTTTCATTTGTTTGTGAGGTTGGGAGACGAGAAAACGAAACTGCCCTTTTAAGGCTGCACCCTGCTTCCTTCCAGGCATCGGGCAGCGTGTGTCCCTTTTCCAATAAAAACGTGCATTTGCCTTTTTCTGCAGGTTGCGCGCTTCCCTCTCGTCCCTTTGCTTTGCTCAGCTGTCCTTTGGCATAACTACTTCACTTGCTACACGTCAGAGCGTCTACTTCTCCACGATGCATTTTTAACAGGCAAAGTAAGGAGAAAAGAATGTGATTAAGCTTATTTTTATGCTTACAGGAAATATAAAAGACAAAGTGTTCTAGGTTTAAAACTACAGCATATGCAGCTTGTGTGCACATCAGAAAGATCTCTACAAAGCAGCACGCACAGATAAAAGATTATACAGAACAGAGAGACAGATGCAGATTTCCACGCGTAAAAACTGTAGTGACTCCCAAGCACGATGGGTATTAAAAAAATATACATGAAAAAAAAAAAGCAGCAGCGGTGTCGGGAGACAATCGTACCAACCTATTCAAACACTCCTGCGGACTTCAAGAGGCTTTGGATCACGCCCCCGGAGAGCGATGATTTAATAAAACGGGGTAATATTTCTTTTCAACTACACGCTACTTTTGAAGACAGCTGGGAGACCGATGACCTTTTCGGAACCTCGCTCTCGCCGCTGCACGTCCTTGCCGCGTACCGAGGGGGAGCGCTCGGCACACAGCTCCGCGCCGGGCGGAGGCTCCGCGCCCGCACCTGCACCTGCACCCGCGGCAGGGGGAGCTCCCCGGGGT
>VWZK01014961.1:0-214226 GCA_013396935.1 Baryphthengus martii | reverse complement strand
GCAGCCTCCCGCCCTCCTTTCCCAAATGCCTCTGCCAGCCCCGTCGTCTCCCTGTGCTTGGAATACATCTCCATTCCCCCCCTCCTTTTTCTCCCCCTCCCCATGCGTGATGTGTACGAGGAACTTCTCCGCGCAATATCGCTTAAATATATATATATATATTTGAAACTCGCTTCATACGCGTTTCCCACGCCGTGCCTCGCCACGCCGTGTGACATCCCTCCGATATGAGGTTTTGTTTGGCTGCTGCTGGGGCTTTCTATCGTGGGTTTTTTTTTTCGGGTGGGGTGTTGTTTTGTTTTAACTTATCTTTCAGCCAAAGTGCTGTCTGGTGCTGTTAGGAGCACAGAGGCGCATCCCCTGGGTACCTGTTTTTGGAAGGTTTCGCTTAGAATGGGAGGGAAAAGCTACTTTTTTTTTTTTTTTGACATTGAGTGAATGTGACTAGCTGTCCTTGTCATGCGAGGATATAGGGCTATAATCCCGAGATTTTGGGTTCAGGTTCCTTTGCCCACTCGAAGGGTGGAGAAAGGTCTAAAGGAGGGGAGTTCTGGGGATGACTGGTGGTGATTTTTTTCATACACTTCATAAATAGTGTGTACTCATAGCTTCCGAGATGATATTTTTTTTTTCCTTCTGACATCATTTATTAAACTGAAAATATTCCTAGAACTGAAAATATTCCTGGAGATGGATTTGCCTCCCCACTATCGCCAAAAATTACGGATCAGTGGTCATATAGTGGGCTGCTGATCTTTTGTTTATTGTATATGAAAACTGTTTAGAAAAAATACAGAGTTCTAGTGATTAGATTAAGGGGGATTTAATCACTCTTTCATCAGTGAAGGAAAAAGACACGCATGTTTGCTGCAGGCTTATTATTTCCTTTAATCAAAGATTATATAGAGCATATTTCTGATAAATGAAGAAACTTTCTTTTTTCCTGGTATTCTTCAAAACAACGGAGCAAGTGTGTGTGTAGGCACGTGTGAGTCTCTCTTACTGATTTAAACACATTTATTGGGCTATCCTTTTGAGGTCAATTTTGAGATACTGAAAACTCAAACTACTGTAGCTTTAAGGTGACTGCAGCTAGCAGTATTACTGTCTCTTATAATTAGAAATCTGCTGAAACTTTTAAGTCCTCCCTGATAGATACGATGATTTGTGTGAGAGAAGGAATAGTTATTCTAGCAAGCTTTATTCTTTTTATTATATTTTTGCTTTCAAAGCAAAGCAACAGTGTGTCTTTCCTTTTTGTTGTTGTATTCTGGTTTAAACTCCTAATGGCTTTATTTTTGTTTCCCCATGCAGAGAAAAATAAAGTACAGCCATATTTTACACTGACATTTGTCTGCGTCAAACTTTAGTTTTGCTCGGGAGATTGTTTAATCTTCTCTGAACAATGTACAGGATATTTTTTTGTTGTTTTTGTTCTTATAACCTGTCTTCATTGTGCATATTTATGGAAGTTGTCTTCGATTGAAGATGAAATATGGGAGCTATGCAAATAATTTAGTGACCCTTCCAGAATAAGACTTAGGCAGCGTATGTAAAGTATGTCTTTCACTACCTCTTATCATATCAGGGGCTTTTCCCATCAACATCTATTTTCATGTTTCCTAATAGAAACTGAATAATGCCTACGGTATTTTAATTGAAAATTGAAGTTTGAGAGTTGAGTTACTACCTCTTCTAAAATATGAGAGTATCACTGTGATTTATTTAAGAGCTGAAAAACATCCGGTCATACCGAGTAGTTGTCTTGCAAGTAATGACCAGTAACACTTCATTTGGATTAATTTTTGTTCATGTTCATTTAGCTTCCTGTAAACAGTCATAAATGAGCTCTGAAATCCATACTGGGTTCTCGAGCTCAAGCTGCCTGACTTTCTTGTATTTGTTGTCTCCGGTAGCTTATAAAATGCATGCACAGTATGTCAACCTTTCCCTTAACAACAGAACCTATGAGCAAATGTTCAGTGTGAATTATATTACTGAAATAAAATATTCTATAGTTGTCATGGTTACAAATAGAGGCAGGGTTACTGGTTTTCATCTGCATGCTGGGGAGGGGGAATCCAGTTTTGTCACTTTTTAATTATATTTCTAATGAGTGATGGTCATACTTCAAGTACCCAATATATTAAATACAAGGCATAGTGAATTAGATTTTGTTAAAGTCTTGCTGAAACGAAACAAAAAGTGGTGGTGTGCAGGAGCAAACCTGTCCCTGTTCATCTGCTTTTTCAAAGCAGTAATCTTGAGGGAAGAAAGTATCCACCTCTGTTTTGTCTCTTCTAGATTAGCATGCAACGGGGGTTGCTGCTGCTCTTCTTCAAACAATAATAAAAAGTATATAGTGTGGATGTTGACTGGAAATCCTCTCAATGAAGGGAGAGGAAGACAAGAATCTAGAAATTAGATAGGAGTTTTGAGTTTACTGTGCACTGTATCTGGTGCCATCACTTTTAGTGCCTGTTTGTGAGGAGAATTCATTATCCCCAGGTTTGCTGTGCTCATCTTGCCGGCGGTATTGCTTCACTCCTGCACGTCCTTCTCCCAGGTTGCGATCTGTTGTTTCCCTTGGAGTTGCTCCAGTTCGGCACTGCGCTAACAGCCGCTGGAATCGGGGCCTTAGCTGCCTGCGGTTGGTGCTCATCCCAGTCCTGTTTCTCTGCTTGTCTTTGCTCATCTGCAATTCACTCTTGTCCATGCCTACTTGCTTTCCTGATCTTTTAGTTCAGTTCTGAAAACCAATAGACCCAGTTCTTCTGAAGCACAGCAAAAAAAAAGTCAAGGATGCGGGTGGGGAAATAAGTATATGTTTGTTTTTTTTTTTTCTTTCCCTTTCTTTCTGTGCTGTGGGGGAAACACACAGGTTTGGGGAGGGGGGGGGAAGTACCCCTGGATCTGTAAGTGAAGAGAAATTCCAGTCTGCCCTGTCTTGTTTAAACCCCATCTCGTCCATTATATCCCTGTTGTAGAATTTATTTTTGAATCTTAAAATTAATATGAAATTCTTTTGTGGCCCTTTTAAGTTTTGGGATCTCTTTAATATTTTTAAGTTGTTGGTTTGGTTTTTTTTTAAGCATCCCTTCTTTTAACTTTAGGTGAAGCATAGCATTGCTCACAGTCTTGCAGTGACTTCTCTGCTAACTACACCGATAAACTTAGAATTGTTGCCGTGGGCTACTGACCCAGGGAGCCCAGGCACCTGAAGGCCTGATCCTGAAGCTGCTCTGCACAACTTCATAGTGCGCAACAGAAGAGGTCTACCTAATCTTCAGATCATTAATTCTTTGTGCCACGATTGAGGCTTTTAGCTAGTTAAAATCTCAGCATGGCTTAGTGACCTATTTGGTCCTTCAGCTTTTTTTTTTTCCCCTCCATATCATCCATTTTGCAATATTTGGCCTCGCAGTGTGCTAATTCAATAACCTTAAATATGACACAGTATCATTAGAATCTGTGATTTATTTGTGTATCTAATCAGTTTCTTAATGTACTTCTCTCTCCACAGAAGAAATACTATATAAATACTTATATACTAAAGCCCATAAGCATACAAATTAGATAATGTTGCCTTGAATATACTTGTGGGTACTTGAAATGATTCCGTTAACCCTTTGCCACCTTTTTTGAAATTTGCCTTCTGGTTTTGTGTTAGCTTGCCCAGTGTGGGGAAAGGTTTTAGCATCCCTCTATGCACTTAGCTCTTCTTTAAATGAAGTTACTCATAGGAAGATGGAGATCCTATGCAAAGGCCGAAGACTGTCTTCTCCAGAAGTAACCTGCCAGCAGCAGCATCGAGTGTGAGGCCGTATGAAATGTAAACAGCTTTGACGTGCTTCTCTGTCACTTCTATGTTTCCTTTGTTACCAGAAGTACAAAGAGCTCTTCCTCGACGATAAAGAGAGAGATTAAAAGGAAATATATAGAAATCTCTTATGGAAAGGCCTTTCTGTCAGATTTTTAAAAGTTAACTCAGATCACAGGGTGTGGATATGCACTCTTTACTTGCTCTGGTTAAACCAGAGCTGAACAAACCTGGTACAAGAGATGCCCCAAGAAGCCTTCCTGGTGCTGTTGTTATGCAGCTGGTTACCTCTGTTCTGTCTTGACCATCTGGTAAATGACAGTAACTGAATTCCTAGTCACACTCTTACATAAATAATTTTATGTTGCGGATTAGAATCTGAAACATGGGACCATTTTCCTTAATTTTTATGCACTGCTTTTTTTTTTCTCATCTATCATGCTTAGGTCTAGTTTTTCAAATATTCCTAACTTGGATTTTTGCCATAGTTGGCATTAACATCAGAAAAACATGTAGGTTTTTTTGGTGGTCTTAAACTTCAAGTAATTTATAGTACTGGCTTGCAACAGTAATACTGATTCATTGAAGCAGTCTGCTCCAGCTACAAAGATGGACATATTTTAAAGAGGAATTCAACATTCCTTTTGTAGTGTTGTGTGTTTTTGTTTTTTTTTTCTTAATTCCCTACCATCCGTTACAATATGCTATATGACATGATAGTAAGTGCTAGGAGTTCTGTTTGGGTTTGGTTTGGCTTACTGGAAGGCATGAATGTACAGTTCCTGCATTTGTCTTCAGTTCAGGATGAAACTCTGTATAAATATAGGTAATACACAATTTGAGAAAATCGTTTCTAGGGGCATATTTTGGAACTCATTGAGTGCAGCAGTTTCTTAAAAAATCTACCACTAATACAATTCCTCTGCGGTGTTGCTGGTAACTAAAAACTTTTCAATATGCACCTGGTAGGCCTGTTTTTGAAACTGTCAATGCAGTTGAGAGATACAGTGAAGAATGCCTCAGTTACCTCTGCATTAAATTGAAGGAATAATGGTGTCCTCTAGCAGGTCATTATAAACTCAAGATGTGCCTAATCTGTTGAGATGGATTTTATTAATTCCCCTCTTGGTATTTTTGAACCTTGAGAGACACACTCATTATCAGTCTTCACTCTTTCTTTACAAAAAAACCCAAACGGAACAACAACAAAAAGAAAAACCCAACTCCTAACCCATGATCCTCATGACAATGCAGACAATAGAAATCCTGGATTTAGTGTGATTTAAGAGCTTTTGCTTCAGATGCTTCCTAAAGTCCATGCTGATGAGTAATTAATATTTAAATCAGATAATTCTGCTCTGAGATATGCTTTGTTAGGCCTTGTTGTAGGATTTTGTGTTGTGGTTTTTTTTGTCTGCAAAAGCAACGCTGGTGGATTTGCAGATCGCAGCATGCAGTAACTACTCAAAGAAAAGTTTTCCTTCTCACTCTGAGGCTCATACATGCTGTTTCCCTTAATTAGAGGGGGAAGAATTTTAAATGCTGTTAGATTTTCCAGCCACAGATAAACTCCAACTCAAATGGAGTGGCAAAAGAGTTCAGGAAGTTCATCGTAATAATCTCATGACACAGAATAACTTTGAAGTGGCTGCAGCTGTGTTACCTGGGCTTTGAAATACATATGTATTGCAAATTTTGGTTCACTTGTAGCTTGCTGAACACCTGAATTCATTAAATGAATCCTAACATATTGTACGCTTCAAAAACTTCCTTTATAAATTTTCTCTTGGTTTTTATTGTCTCTTGTTTGCCAAGAGTGGAGCAATGCCAAGTTGGAACACTTCATATTACAAAATGCTGTCAGGTATATAAACATCTGGAAAATGCTTTTGGAATTGTACAAAATGCTAGAAAATAACTAAACTTAAGCAACATCTTTTTGAGCATACTCCTTCATAAAGTTTGGGAAGGCGGGGAGAAGTTACTAATTCTCTATGAAGTTTCTTATGTTTTGGGATGAAGGGCAGAGCATAAAAATGTATGTAAAATGTATGAACTAATTCAGCTGTATCAACCTATACACTGTGAAACAGTTCCTTGACCGTACCTGTATTCTTAAGTACATCCTTAATATATTGGTAGCAGGATGGGTCAGCAGAGCTCTTGAGCGTGATGCTGTTGTTGCTTGGAGTACCAAGCCTAGGAACTCTAATGGCAATGGAAGTTGGTTCTTTTAGTTTGGGGTTTCCCACCCTCTCCCCCTTCTGCCCTTTATTGAATGGCTTGTTTTAGTAAAATGTGCTGCAGGATATACTGGTATCTCAGAAAGAAAAAGATTAAAAAAGACCTTTTTCTCTAAAATTGTACAGGTAGCAGTAGTACCTGAAATAGGTAGAGATTTCTGGAAGGTAGGAATAATTGGCTGCTTGACTATATGACGCTGGTTGTATTTTAAAGATTCTCCTTAAACAGGGGATTTGTGTGAATGCTTCAAAGATGCAACATTTTCTTTCTTCCTCTTCTCACTTGGGGATAGGAGTAGATGCAACAAAGCTTATCCAGATGTTCTCCATCAGGACTGAGCTTCTCTTTTTTTTTTTCCCCCCAAAACAGTGGGTTCCCCCTTGATGTCACACGTAGCTTGATTGATAGATTACATCTGAAAAGCCTAGATGCTACCATGGATGCTTTGTGGTCTATCCTCTTCAGAGTAGAGAAATACCAGATACAGTAAGGATGACGTGTGGTGAGAGGTTATGAACAATGCTCTACTTTGCCTCCTTTAGAAGGGTTGGAAAAAGCACACAGTTAATGCTTCCAGATCATACCTGACAGCTTTGCTGATAAAATGCAAGGCAAAATGTTAAATATACCACACTGCTCTTTTTGTTACGCTAGTTTTGGGTGATCATGTGAGAAAAGTATATAATTTAAACAAAACTCACTGTTCTGAGTGTCTTCTCTTCCTTCTCTCCCCCACATTATTTCACATTTCTAAACATTGAGCATACCAATCAATATTCCATTAAGTGGAGAATTAACTTGGGAGAAGCTTGCATGTATTTGCATGTAGTAGCTTATTTCTTGGTTTGTGTCTTTGTCTCCTTTCCTCCATATAATCCTTTTTTTTTTAAAGAAGATTCCAAATATTTGTGCAATTACTTCTAATAGCAGGGTTTGCCGTGCTCCGTCTTAGTTCTGTCAATATGAATTTCTGGTAGAGCCTTTTGCGATGCCCTGCTTGCAGGCAACATCAGTCAAATATTTGTAGCTGGCTTTTTGCTTCTGTTTTACAATAGCTGGACATCAAGGTATTAGGCTTCAGATCAAATGTTGCTCTTGGTTACACACATGTAGTTAACAGAAATCAATGTTGCACAGACATAAATGAAAGTTGGATTTGATCTTTAGTGAGTTAGATCTTGTCTCATTTACACTGATGCTAGTCTGGATTTTCTGTAGGCTGGATTGAGTGCTGTATCTCAAATTCAGAAGTCAGGAGACTTTGGCTGTCTGTGCCAACATTTTACTCTTTATGGTCTTTGTAAAACTCTGAAAACTACCCTTGCTTTCTGAATCCTGAGCCTTGAGACTGCAAAGAAATGTCATGAGATTTGATTAAAAGCTACCTGTAGCACAGAAGAGCGTGGGATACGACTGTGTTGGACTTTCTGGGGAACTCCTTGGTTGATCTTGATGTGTGAGTTGTCGCAAGAGTTGCTGAACTCTGGACCAAATCTCGATCGAGTTAACACCTGTGGAGCTGACATGTTCCAGTGTGTACCTGGTGTTGCGCAGTACTTCTGTACCCTGAGGAACAAATCACTTGTGAAAGTCAACTGTGAAGATTTTAAGGTAAAGAAAGTCTGCAAATTTCAGTAGATAAAAGTGACTGTAAGCGGGAGGGGTGGCTGGTTGAAGAGTAGGCGTGTTTTCCCGTCCGTATTTTCTATGTTCCCAGTGCTTCCATACTCTTTTTCTTTCCCCTGACGGTTCTCTATTATATAAAATGGGCCAAATTTGTCCTTGGCCCAGATCTGTAGAGTTAAATGAAGTTACATTTCGTACCTTGAAAATCTTAGATAAGTGTTCTGCCTGTTCTTTAAGATTATCAAATCCCCAAAGTAAAGCCTATTTTCTAGTACATTTTTCTTTTTAGAAGAGAAGTGTGTAATTTTATGATTAAACTTCTGGGCAGTTCTAGTTTTACAACATCACCACCTTATCTCTCTGAACTAAATGGCAGTGGGAAGTTGTGGCTGGTATTTGAGTTGTTATTTATGGGAGATAAAAATAGAGCATGGAAATGGTATAGGAATTAAGGAAACAAAGGCTTACCTGAAGTCTCTAAAATACAGGACTGACTGAAAAAGTGGTACTTGGTTACAGAAATGCAGCCAAAGACAAAGAGGAGAATTGTGGTTCACTTGCTGCTGTAGTGCTCTTTATTTTGGTTTATTTGTCTTTCCTCTTTCAGGTAGAAGTTTTGAAAGCCCATTTGTGTGCGTGAGGAGGGGATGCACTAGCTAAAAGACAAATTGCAGTGAGTTTTCCTCAAGCTAACTGTTTCAATATCACACTTGAACAGTTCACAGCAGCATCCTTCAAGCCTTCTAAAAACTGTTCTTAGACAAATATTGTGGTTGCAACAGCTAAGTTATTGAAGTATTGTATTTTAAGAACAATACAAGTAAACCAAAAAAAAACTCCAACAAACACAAACCCCTGTGCTGTGCTGACTTTTATTCAAAGGAGTTCATGCAGCTGCAGAACTCTGATGGCAGAGTTAAGGTGATCTGAGCTGGAGATCAAGAATGACACCCACTTGGGTCAGGCTGAGAAGCTTAAACTCTGATTTATGGTGGAAATGCAGGTGCACTGAGGCAGGCCATTGTGCATGCTTCAGCTCAGGCTTCTGCTGCTTGAGGTGGTGGTTAATAAGGGCATTAGGTACCTCTGTACTTTCCATCTGGAGAAACCAGTGGGCTGGGTAGACTTTTGCTGCATGTAATCTGAGTGGAAGTCCTGGTTAACCATTTCCTTCCTCCTGTTTTGAGGCTCTGTTGTTTATCATGCAGTTATTCATCTTTAGGAAAACATGAAGAGGCTCAGATTTTTCTCACGGAACTTGGTAGAATGACATTGCTTATGACAGCAGATCATAAGTCTTCCCCTGTCTAAATATTATCTTGTAAAATCAGAACATACCAGTTCTTGCTTTTTGAGTAGACCTATAACCTTTTGAGTTTTACTATAAGTACTTTTGAGTTTGCTGAAGAGGATAGTTTTACCCTAAAACCAAAAAGTACATATCTCTTATTTTTATATATCAAGATTGTTGTTGAATTCACAGTCAGAGCTGTATAACCTTGAGACATCTTCTTGATTAGAAAATGGAAAGATACCAAAAAAACCCAACCGAAATAAAAACGGTGTTGTTTTTCTCTATGCTTGTCAGTCCTACTAGCATGTATTTTATTTTTATATATTATAACTATTTATATTTGGTTTAAGGGAGCAGAAATGGGGAGAAGCAGTGTAACTTAATTGCTACTCTAAAAGCAAAGCTGCTTGAGACAAGACTAGCTGTTGGGATCCAAGAAATATCAGTACTTAATCTTACCTAGGTAATCTGTTAGTTTTAGTCTTAGGATAAAATTTAGGAGCATGGGCATTGTGTGTATAAATATTGCATGCACAAATACACCATTTAACTTTCCTCCTGTGTCTAATAAGAGCAATGTTTCATTGTAGCCTGCGATCAACATAATGTCTAGAGATGCTTGCAAAGGTGATGATCATGTAAGTGGTGATCGAGCTTCCACGGCACAACAGAAGTGACAGCATTGCTTTGAAACCCTTATCCTCTGTCTTCAGAGAAAATTGTAAATGTGACTCTGAATCTCTGGGTGGGCTGTTGGCAAAGAGGAATAAACGGGGAAACTTTGAATTGTAAACTAAAAGTTTCTGATCTTTGAGCTAAAAGGCGTCTGTTTGCCAAGTTCTGAGCAGGCTTAGGAATTGGTATGTGACCTGGCTGCCACTAGAGAGGGACGGAGCTCTATACAGAGCAGGGGTGCGTTACTTTTTATATAAAGGGCAGATTTCAAATAAATAAGGCTTATTTTTGACAGGTTTTGGTTTTCTTTCTGAGGATAGAAAAGGAGAGGGTGAATGTTAAATCATACCGTTGTTTATACTCGAGAATAACTTCACAAGCAAAGTTTTGTTGCCCTGAAACATCTTGGAAAAGACAAATACTTCACATTCCAGGTGTAGGTCAAACTTGTGAATATTCTTAGCATAAAGCAGCAATCACCTGCAAATTATACTGTGGAAGCTGGAAACAGATTTCTGACTATCCAGATGAACAGAGAAAATGCCATATCCGATATGAAATGGAAGCACAAAGGCTTCCCAAGGAATGTGGGAAAGCCGTGGAGTTCCTCCATTTCCTTCAGGTGACAAGTGTTTTATTCTGCTTATTGTTATTTAGCTGTGACTCTGAAGTTTCTCTGAACAAAAGGGGGGAAAAAAAGCAGCCCTAGAAACTCTGTGGAGTCAACTTCAATTCTTTGTGTAATTTCAGATTCGTTTGGCCACGTTAGGGTCAGGCTTGTGTAGCCCCATCTGCTTGGTGGCTCTTGTTTTCCAGTTTGGCTGTGTTGTCAAAGTGGTCTGTTTTACATGTATTCTCAAAGTAGCTGCACGTGCACTCTTCCCCCAGGTTGCTGAATTTCCTCTTCTGTTACTGTATCTTAAGCCTTCAATTATTTTTTTTTTAGATTTATCTTATTTCAGATTAATGAAAGCACCACCCACAATTATTGAGCATCTCAAGGATTAAACACATCCTGTTAACTTCAGTTTATTCTTTAGGTTTTTTTCCATCCTTACCTTTTCTGTTCAGGCAGTAAACTCTTCTGGGACAGGGGCTGTTATTTTTCGCTTGTACAGTTTCAGCCTCCTTCCTAGCTGTGCCTTGTGCTTTAACAGGACAAAAATAATTCATAAGCTCTGAAAATGCTGCTCTTCTCCACCTCTCTTTTTCCATTTTAGTCTACAAAGATCTTGTTTTGCTGAGGCAAATCTTAATGCCCACTTTCCTTTTCTGTTTCTCAAATTAGTTACTTTTGAGGAGGAAGAAGTATCATAAAGATGTAAAATGAGCATTAAAATAACTTTAGGAACTGTAGAATGCTTTAGTATAAGACTTTTTTTTGACTTCTAGCTCATATTCTTATCAAGAGATACTTAGCAGTAAAATGTGGGCTTGCTAGTCAGGGGTGTGTCTTTTTCTTCTGGAAAGCAAGTATGTGCTTTTGTCTCACTCTTAAAAGTAGTGATCTCTGAACTGTCTAGGAGGTGGTTGTTGCTGTGGAGGTCTGCAGTCACGCCCACCAGAGGGCATTTTATCACCAATTTCTTGGGGAGAAAGTTTTTTCTTCACTCATGAATAAAGTAGTAAATATTGGATGGAAAAGCAGTGTATGAAACATTGTACAGATAGCTTTTTTGTTTATATATAAATACATATGCTTATTTCCTGGCTGTATTTATATGTAAATAAGTAATGATGTCAGCTTGAATGGTTGGGTTTCCCCTTTGCTTCCTAAATACTTTCTAATTTTATTTAGGGATAATCTGAAGAGAAAAAGAATTCTTTAAATTTCTCCCACAGCTGGTATAGTCATTGGTTACCAAGAAACTGGCCTCCCTGCCAAACAAGCACAGCAGATACCCTGGATGATTGCAGTGTACCTCTACTCCTCCCTTTCCAGGGCATTCAGAAGCAGAGGCTGCTGTTCAGGAGCCCTACTCATTTAGGAGGCTGGAATTTACAATTATACTTAATAACAAAACTGAATTTTAAGGAAACACTTGGCAGCCGGGGAAGTGTGCATCTGCCAGATGGACCTGATGTCTTGTGTTTGGCAGCAGTTAGTGCTAAGGCATGATATGCAAAACCCAAGAATGACAGCTAGGAAATGAATTTTTATTTTAAAATCTGTATTTTTTTTCTCTTTTCTCCTATCAGTCTTTGTTATGAAATAAAGCCTCTGCAGGAAGGAAAAAAAATCTACTTCTGAAAATGCCTTCTCTCACCCTTTCTCAGGGTGCTTCCTTGTAAAGCTGACATCTGTGCTGAAGGTTGGGCTGCCCTGGTTCAGATGTGTGACCTTCGTCAGCCTGGTACAGCGCACATAATGTGATTAATTCCCTTCGATTCCCTGTGGACAAATACATTTACTCCACCAGAGCCCCCGTGACTTGTTTGCAGCCTCAGCAGAGGCCTGAGGTCATATGAGACCAAACTACAAACCTGGGCAGGGATCTGAACAGCCTGTGTTGTGCGACATGTAGGCAGAGCAGTGGGAAAAGCCTTCTCCCCCTATGCAGGACCCTCTCTGCCTGTGCGGGACATGCCGTGAATGATTTGAGTAGAGATTTGCGTACCTATTAAGTGCAACTCTGGGACCTGTGGTTAAAGACCCCATGGTGTGTTTGTGGCCATCTGGATAAAGATGGGGGTTATTCAGAGCATGTCTGTTGATTACCAAAAGTAGCTGATGTCACGTAGATGGATAATGATGAAATGTAGACTTTTTTGTTTGTTCTCCAAAGTTCTGATGAAAAGGCCTTGCTAGGGTATGCAAGCTCAGATTTACAGACTTCCCACAACTCCGCATAGAGGCTTTGTGATTTCTTTGAGAATCTGGTCCTACTACACAGTGATTACAGTGATCTTGTTTGGGATGAAGGGAAGCAAAGCTGTAAGCCAACAACATAGTTCTCTGGAGCACAGTGTCTGCTTGTGGTGAGGATAGATACTCTATCTTCCTTGTGGACTGTTAAAGGGGAGGCGGAAGGTGCTGTGACCTCCTCTTATTCCTGGTGGTTCATGGGAAGACAGGAGTGGGAGCAGCGCTGTGGTCTTAACAGCTCTTCCTTCTATCCAAAATAGGGTCAAGGCCCTCAACAAACAGTGCTTGGGGAATTGTATGGAAACACTTACTCAGACCTTAAAAAAATGTTTGCAATGAAGAAGTGAGGTGGAGAATTAATCAAGACTGACTGACTAGCTCCTGCCTGATCAGCAGCAGGCAGCCTCCTAGTAAAATGCCTGAATGTTTTTCATCCTCTATTCAGATGATAGATACTTTAGCCAGGAATTTATTTTTTTTCCCCACAAATGTTAGTGTCTGTGCAAATAAATGACTTGTAAAAGAATTTTATTAATCCTCTAGGACTGAAACTTTGAATAATATTTTTAGCTAGATAGATTTGCTTTCCAGAAATGTCCTGATGATTTGGTAAGACCTATGTCTATTGCCACCTTGTAATCTCTGAGTTTACTAGCTTAATACCTGCGAGGGTTGTAAGACATACTTGAGATTAAGAGTTGGGGGATGTTTTTTCTTTATTAATCTTAGAGGGCTCAAGTGTAAATTAGCATTAGAAGGACTATGGATCTGATCCTGTGTTTAATTTCCTTTGCTTTTAATTTTGCCTGTGGCAATGAGCTGGAGTAAGTACAAATGCGTGGACCAAACTGTAAAGACTCAAGTGAGCTAGTGTTGTAGTGAGTGAGGTAGTCCGCTAGGAACTTTGTTAGGATAAAAAAAAACCAAACCCTTTCAGGATTAAAAGAAAAGTAGATGGCAGCACTATGCTGTTCTGACAGGATTTGAAGGTGAGAAAGATGGAAAAAGCCTGTTAAATCTGCAATTATTGCAACAGTGCAGAGCTCCCGCAACACTATAGTAACTCATATTAGCAGAAGAACCTTGCAATCTGGTTTCCCTGCTGTTACACTGGGAATAGATACTACTGCTTCCTCTCGTTTCATTAACAAGGACCATATGAGGTCTCAGTGTAATTCTGAGCTAAAACAAACTCCTATCTAGGTTTCCTATGGAGTGACTTAAGGATTTGACCTGGCTGCTGTTTGTAACTTATTAGCACCATTATTGTATCAGGAACATTTCTTTGACTTCCACAGTCTGTGCAA
This sequence comes from Baryphthengus martii, assembly GCA_013396935.1. Taxonomy (NCBI): domain Eukaryota; kingdom Metazoa; phylum Chordata; class Aves; order Coraciiformes; family Momotidae; genus Baryphthengus; species Baryphthengus martii. The sequence goes on along the minus strand of VWZK01014961.1, from coordinate 200,394 downwards.
AAACATACTTAATTTCAGTATGTTTTCATTTTGCCATATAGGTCTGTGACAAAGTTGGGGGAGTTATTTGCTTGGTTAGGAGGGCTATGTAGTCAACAGTGTTTTTTGGCAGAAGTAGCCTCTACCAGACTGAAATCTTAACATGCTGATTATCCAGTATTTGAATTAGTATTTTGATATACTTCATCAGAAGCCTTTCATATCGAAAACAACTACTTGTCTCGTTCTGCTAACTTTGCTGCTTTGCTCAGTCTGCTTTAAGGCACCTCTGGTGGCAGGGGGGAAGAATGGTTGCATTGGAGCCAGGTGACTGCCTTACTTCAGAAATAGTTTTCAGCAGAGAAAGGCTGTCTTTTCATTTTGTGAACTTCACAATAAAGCAAAATAAAATGAAAGGTTCACTATTTTGTTATTGTTCTTGTGCTTCGAGGCAGCCTGCCTGCCACTATTCAGAGGAGTTGGCAGCATATACCTGAGGGAAGGGAAGAAACTTGGATACCTTCAGGACATCCAGCTTTGAAGAGCACAGAGAATCCACATAATTTAAATTTGACATGAGCACAAAACCAGCTGTTTCCAACTTTGTCTGACCAGTGCTCTCCTTGGAGAGTAGGAGAGCCCGCTGCCAGTGCTGAAGATAAACATTCCCCGGAGTGGGTGTTGTGGGGAGAAAGGGACTGACTCTGTAGGCAGTGCCAGACTAGCAAGGAACAGAAAGGGGGTTACAGGTGTCATCTGGTGATGAAGGTTGATTTATAGAATTTCAGTGTTTTATAGAAACACAAGACTTGTGGAGCCTAACTGCATGAGCTGGGATTAGAGCTGCAGTGCCTTCTTTGCAGATAGTCTCTCCTCCTGCCCATAGTTGTGAGCTTTAACTCCTCTGTTGAAAGGTGTTCAGTAGTTTTTAGTGCTGGAGTGTGCAATGTGAAGGATCATAAAATGATAGAATATCTCAAGTTGGAAGAGAGCCATAAGGATCCTCAAGTCCAACTCCCTGCTCCTTGCAGGACTACCTGAAACTAAACCACATGACTAAGTGTTGTCCAGATGCTCCTTGAACTTTAACAGACTTGTTGCTGTCACCACTTCCCTGGGGAGCCTGTTCCAGTGACCTACCACCTTCTTAGTGAAGAACCTTTTCCTGATGTCCAGTCTCAACTTCCTGACACAACTTCATTACTTTCCTCCTGTCCTGTTACTGGTCACCAGAGAGAAAAGTTTGACACCTCCCTCTGCTGCCCACCTTGAGACTATGAGGTCACCCTTCAGCCTTCTCTAAGCAAAATGACCTCAGCCACTCCTCATAAATCTTATTCTTGAGGCCTTTCACTGTCTTGGTTGTCCTCCTGGAGTCTGATGTCCCTCCTATAATGAGGTGTCCAAAGCTGCACAGAGTCCATTAGGTGGGGCTGCACCAGCAGAGTGTACAGTGGGACAGTTGCCTCCCTCAACCAGCTAGCTGTGCTGTGTGCTGTTGACCCTTTTGGCTGCCAGGGCACACTTAACTCGTATTCAACTTGCCATCAACTCAGAACCCAAATGAGAACGATCTTTGCTTATGCCAAGTGGCTAGTCTGAACAGCCCCTCACCTCAGCTGGAGCCTTGCACAGTGGAAGGGCCTTTTTTGGTTGGGCAGAAGGGATTTTGGTTCCTTTTATTACTGATAACTAAAAATAAAGGGAGGAGTGTCTGTTCTACAGCTCCCCTAAGGTTTTCTTCCGATGGGACTTCCACTAGTAGGTAGGTTAAAAAGTGATTATCAAAATAGTGAGTCACAGAATCATGAAGTATCTCAAGATGATCCTTATGAATCCCTTCCAACAAATCCAACTCCCCATTCCTCGCAGGACTACCTGAAACTAACCCATATGGCTAGAAATATTGTCCAGGTGTTCCTTGAACTCTGACAGGCTTGGTGCTGTGACCACTTCCCTGAGGAGCCTATTCCAGTGACTGACCACTGTCTCGGTGAAGAACCTTTTCTTAATGTCCAATCTAAAGGTTTTTGATCAATTGCAAATAGAAGATCAATTGTGTGGTTGGCTATTTGATGTAGCTAATAAGAAACCACCCCACCAAAAAAATAAATAAATAGAAACAATAAAAAATGCAAACAACCAAAAAAATAAACACTCCAAAACCCAACTGAAGAACTTTTTGTATAGGTTGGTTTGTAGCTTCTTGTACACTGAAGTAGCTGACTTTATATGGTGCTGATTACATGTACTGTTTGTTATTATAAATACTGTAGGGTATTTGGCAGAGTTTCAGACTGCTAAAATAAAATGTATTTTTAGGAAACAGCAAGTAAGTTCTACTTCTAGAGAACTGGATGTGTTTTGAGGACATAGTTTTTAGTATTACAATTTTTTTGTGCCCTCTTGAGTAGCTAAGATTAACTGAGTGAAGTTAGGAAAGGAAGAGCTTGTTCATCTTGTGGATCATATGGTTGTGTTGTGCCCTCAAAAAGATGATGGGAAATAAGATAAGGTGTGGTTTTGTCTGAATTTAAGTTCATATGATATTCCTTTTATTTTTTCAAACGAATACTCATTTAACATGATGAATATTTCTTCTGAAAACCACCATTTTCAAGGGCTAATGTATTGTATCCACATGATTCTTAAAAACAGGCTAGCCATGGAACTGCCAGACTTCTGGGCCTTCTAATCAAGTATCTGCTTCCAGCAATTCCCAAGGCCAACCGTTTATTAAAGGACATGATGCTTTGATTTGGGCAGTTGTAATTATCTTTGTTTCTTACTACCTTTCAGGGATTATTCCTTGTACCAAGGGTTTTTGTAGTGGACTCTTAAATCTCTTGATGTTCTTAACCAAATAAATGTGTCTGACTGCTTTGAGGAAAGATTCTTGCTTTTTTGGCCTTGACTGCTGCTTCTGGCTTCAAGCTCTGCAGTCTGGTTAGACATTTTGAGACTATCTTATTTTTATCTGTTTTATAACTTGTAGCTTTTATTGAATTCACCTCTGTTACGGGTCCAAGAGGAGAGAAACTGAAGTTATGACTTCTCTCAGCTAGTCACGCTCTTACATTTTTATTTCATCTCTAAAGCCTGCTATTCAGTCTTCAGTCTGCCTTCAAATAAGTGTCTCTTCATCCAAAATATTGTTGTTATGGTCCTCTGAGCCCTCTCTGAGCATTTCCCTTGGATTTGGGTGTCTGGCACACAGAGCAAGGAAGCAATGCTATTGATTTGGTAGTGGCACTTCAAAACTGCATTATTGCTCAGGCTAACACACTGAGAGGGTTTTGGTGTTGTTTGCCCTGTCTCATTAAGGAGTTGCTTCAGGATTTTCCGTGACTTCACCAGAATGGTACCTATATGAATTTAGTTGAAATACTTAAAAGAAGCCTCACTTAGTCTGCCTGTGATGAAATGACTCAGTCTGTTCTGCTTATTTCAGTACAGGTTATCATTAGTGTTTTTAAGGAGGGGAGTTTCCTTTTTGCTTAGATCAATGGCTCTTCTGAGTGGTTCTGCAGATTAAGGCATTTTGGGGAATCTGTCCTCGGAGCTAGGCTAATGTTAAGAAATTTGTGCACGGGTGCTGCGGATGTGCGTCAAAGATGTGCATTCTATCAAGGGTCCTGCAATTCCATAGGTTTCCCCTCTTTACCAAGCTTTACATCAGCAGGAGATGGTGATTTGCTAAAGTTTGGCTGTTCCCTTACTGTTCTCAGGATTAGGCACTCACTTTTGTCTCCTACTTCTTTTACTCTCAAGAATGTGAAGAGGAGGGGAAGAATGAGCAGTATGACTCAGTGTACATCATGCCCCCTCTGTTTGACAAGCTTTACAGCCCCTGAAGTATCTGTCGGCTCGAGCTGGAGCAGCAGTATCTTTAGCACTGACAGTCTTGTGTTTGAGTTCTCCGGGTCTACACTGCAGCACACCTGTGTGTCTTGGATTCCCCCAACTGAGCAATGCCCTTCTCGGCTTGTGTGTCTCATCTCCATCCCACCTATTCTCCCATGCTGCCTTTATAATGAGTCAAGTTGAATTTCTTTCAAAAACTTGAACAAGAAACCTCAAACCCAACCTCCCTCCCCCCAAGCAAACGTGGCTTCGGCTTCTGGCTGTCATTTCTCAGGTGTCTGAACAGTTGCCGCAGGGCTTCTACTTCTCTCTTCGTTTGTGCTGATTTAAGCTGAACAGGGCTGATTTATGAAATATATCCTAAACAAAGTCGGCCGACTAGCAAGGGGTTTTCTTTCACTTCATGGGAACTTAATTACTGGGGAGTAGGAAGGATTTGGGTGGCTGGTGTTTTTCAGGTTTTATTCAATTTTCATGAAAATTAGATCCCAACATAAGTACTGTGAGTTTCTTTCACGCTGGAAATTCTAAGAAAATATCACTTATAAACATTGAAACAAACAAATAAAAATGTATCCCTTGCTTGTTGGCTTTGAAGTAATACTTGTATATAATCAAATGACTCCAGAAGCTGGCAGACTGCTTTAAGAACAGTATCAAATGTGATTAAACAAAATACTCAGTTGGCAACCGTTGGACCTTTTACCACAGTGAAGGCTTCTCAGTGCTGCTGAAACAATGTGAGAATGAATAAACAGCCGTCTTCGGAAAGTCTGCGGCGACCGTGTCCGTTTGGCCCCCGTCTTGCCATTCTGCTCGGCACCTTTCTGCATTTCTGCGGAGCCTTTTGCTGGCGTGTGTCAGACTTTGCAAAGCTGTACGGATGGGGAAGCTGAGATGCAGAGAGGAGAAAGGATTTGCCTGAGGCTCTCAGATCAAATGTATTCCCAGTTCTAGTGGCAAAAATTGCGAATAGCACATTTCTCTCTAGGCTCAAGTAATCTGTTGTCCTGTAGGCCATTGCTATTTATTTGTGCCTGGGCAGTCTCGAAGGTGACCTGCCCTCAGGGCTGAGTTGGCGGCTCTCATCGGCAGCGGGGAGGTGAAGCTTTGCCTGTGCTTCGGGCAGGCTGTAGTGGTGGTAATAAAACCAGGTCTGCCCAACTGATAAGGGCTCGGTTGGTCTTATAAAAGTAAAATTTACTTTGATTATGACTGTCCGTCATAGTTCTCATAGAGTAGATGGAGGCAAGAGAGTGGTATTTTATAACTTTTTTCCCTTCAAAGGCACAGTGGTCCTTCGCCTCAGAAAGATTGAGAAATCTCTTTTTGTCATATGCTTCCACAGCAGTGCCTTTTGGCTTTCAGCACTTGAATTTTGCCGCTTTATTTTCTGGAATGTCAGTTCTTCATTCAGTTGTACGTTGGGAGGTAGACTCCTTAACAAGACCCTCAGCCTGCTCCAGTGTGCCTGTGTGATGGCTGACAGCCCCAGAGACTTTGCCAGGGAGCTGGTGAACACGATACACAGAGGAGTAGCAGAAAAGAGTGGAGTGGAGCTCTAGCAGGCAAAGGAGTGATTTCAAAGCTGAGACTGAGGCAAGATTTTCTAAGCCTGGCAAAGGAGGCTGTGATGAGGATTGCCTCGGAGCTGCCTGGAAATCCACACAGGAGAGCTCATGTAAGCAAAACTAGGAGTAAAAACAAAAAAGTTGATTGTGCCTTGGTTCTGTAGATGGTGTGAGAAGCTTAGGCAAGGTGGAAGAGGCATCACGCTGAAGGGCAATGCATGTATCTGGTTTGGTGCTTTTGGGATGCTAGTGTAGACTAGAGCTGCAGGGTCCTAGATGGTTGGGTTATCTGTGCTGGTTGTTGCTGAGTGTGAGTAGTTGAACTGGGACAGCTTCTCCTGACTGCTTGCCTCCTTAAATGAGATAGATACCTCTTGTAGGGTTGGGTAGTAGGAGGAAGCTATGTTCTGGTTACCTGGAAGAACTTGGGTAACTGATCTGCGGTACAGGGCAGAACGATACCTCTGGCACCAGTGCTGTGCAGTGAGCCTTTGCATCGGCGCAGCAATGGAGCTGAGCTGATAGACTGTGTAGGGCATGATCTGTCAGAAAGCTATCTTGATGGATAGTTCTCATCCTATTGCAGCTGGATGCTGTGGGCGTTACTCTGTATTGTCTACAGGTGGGTTTTTTTGCTTGAAAAACAGTGAGTCCTGTGGTAGGACTTTATGTCGTTCTGGTTGTGCAATGCCTGAACACTGACAATAGCTGTCAGCTCTTTCTCAGCAGCACAGGGAAGCCAGGGCTGTAGAGTGGGACTGAAGCTCTTAAGCAGGAAGATATGCTTAGAGCATAGAGCTGGGTCTCAGGCCAGCATCAGAGCAGCAGTGGGTAATGCTGCTGCAGAGATGAGTGGTATAAGCAGCAGGTATCAGAACAAGTAGGGTGTTGGAATTCCATCTGAAGACCTGTCCAGAAGGGTAACGTTCGCGGAAAGAAAGTGGGATGTGCAGGAAGGAGATGATAGAGCTTTTCTTGTTTGAGCTTAAAGGGGAATTAAGAGGATAATCTGCTGTGACAGCTGCCAGGTAGCTGCTGTACTGCTGTGTTAGTGATGCACCAGTCCTTTCCTAGCACCCATGGCTGCCAGCTGCTGATAGAGGGATGTGGCCACAGATGGGCCAAGTGAAGATATTCCCTCCATGTGGAAGAGGAAGAACTTGGCTTATGGGGAAAAGGAGAGAAATCACAGAGCAAAATATTTCCTTTCTGCATGGAGTAGGTGACTTCCAGTTAAAGATAGGCTGCAGTGTTGCTTATGAAATTCTGAAAATCTTCAAGAAAGCAGGAAGAAGGAACTGAAAAGGTTGTACTAATCTTATTGCTGAGAGCTGTTAGATACTCCAGCCTCTGAGTGGTTCGTATTGTTTTATTTCTATATTTGAAAACATCTGAGAAGGAAATGACTGCCCAGCTATCTTCTGGTAGCATTCTCATATCTTTTGGTTGTGTTTTCACAGAGATTGACCTTGCTTCCAGCCTGAGAATGTGTTGCCAGTTACCTCCCTTTTCTAGTTGTTACTTACCTTAATTGCCTTATCTCTTAGTTCTTGCCTTGATGGAGTTTCTCCCCATCTGTCATGAACATACTTATACTAGTGGTCAGATGAGTCTATAAGCTTTGAATGATGGTTGTGGCTGAAAGTAGTTATCAATGAATCATAGAAGCCCTGAAGTGGAAGGGACCTCGAAAGGTCATCTAGTCCAACCACCCTGCAGTAAGCAGGGACATCCTCAACTAGATCAAGTTGCTCAGAGCCTCATCAAGCCTGACCTTGAATGTCCTCAGGGATGAGACCACCACCACCTCCTTGGATAACCCGTTCCATAGTCTCACCAGTTAAAAGTATTTAAACCTTTGGAGGAACATGTTGCTTCCTAACAAACTGGATGAGCCGTCAGCTTTTCTCTTCCATAACCAAACCAACCCTACTATGGTCTGGTGAGACTCATTCTAGCCTGAGGATCATGAGGTCGTGAGTTCCCATTTTGATTTTTGACTCGTTGTAGCCATTGCTTTAGGAACGAGGAGTGTCTGTTGGCTTTGGTGTTTGGCTGCTACGTAAGAGCTAAACTGAGAAGCTGTCATAGGGCAGCTTTTCTTGAAGTGACCTACTTCTTTGGTTGGACAGTGACGACTCACCCAAAGAACAAAGCTGCATGTGCCAAATTATGTGCTTGTTTGGTAACTGCAGAGTCCAGACCACAATCTGGGTTTAGCATGGGATCCAAACCCTGGAGCTGGGGTGTTCCCCTATAGTTACCACCTGTCGCCTGGCAAATAATCCTGGCAAAGTGCTCTCAACAACTATTGTTAATAATTGGTCTATGCAAGCTTTCACCTACATCTCACCCAGGAGGCAAAGGTTTTTGCTTTGAACATGAGAAGGGTCAGGATTTATACTGTCCTGTAAAAGCTTGTGATTACAGAGTCAGCTGTTTTCATGCTTCTTATGTAGAAAAAAACAAAAAACATCACCACAAATCAGTAGTTCAAAACTGTAGGAAAGTATTCTTTAAAAGCAGGTTTGACAGTGGCGGGGGGTGGGAAAGCCTGTTACACACCTACAAAAGAAAGTGCTTGATGTTTTCACAAATGGCTGCATGTGTTAGTGGCTTATGCCACTTTTGGCAAGTTCAGCAGTTAAGCTGTATTCTAAACAGTGGTGGAATGCAGGGCAGTAATAGGGAACCTCCCGCTGATGGAAAGCTTGTTTTAACTATGCAAAGACTTAAACTGGTCAAATCTCTTACGTAAGTTAGAGGAAAATGTTGACGTGTTAGTGTACAGAAAGGGATGTCATTTTGAATCCAGCTGGATATCTTCATCTTGAAAAGAAAATCAGCCACACAGGTATGTGCCAATTCTGTTTTGCAAAGAGTTTTTAGGCACTGGAAAGATACCTGAAATGAAAACTTGTTCCAGCACTGTGAAGTACCACTGGTGGATCCTTCCTCACAAGGAGGTTCAGGAGCAGAAAATGTGAATCATCCGTCAAACAAGGTTCTTGATGTCTTTTACTATTTTTTTTTGTTATCATTTTTATAGACAGAGGGCAGCCAGTGATGATGATGATGATGTTGTGGGTTTGTTTTTTTTTGTTTTTAAATAGTAGCATTGGAGAAAAGCATAGTAGCATGAGAAAGAGTTCAGTACTTCTGCAAAATAGACAGGCAAACTAGTCTGCTAGGAAGTATCATAATTAAAAGCAAACTAGAGTTGTCAAAATAAATGAACAAAACACAGTTTATGGTACATTAACTTGTTTGCTTACTTGCACATAACCAAATTCTTTGGATTAACAATTGGTCTCACACTCATTAGTGAGCATTAATTAGATTCTATTCTGATACTTACTGGCAAATTTGAGAACAGGGAAAGAAAAGGAAACAAGAATTGTTGGGGCTGGGACCAATACAGTGCTAAGCACTCCTTGGCTTGATCTGAATTTAAAGGCATAATTTAAACTTTGCTTCCTGACAGGGGAGAACCAGCTGCCAGCAGCCCGCCACGACGGCAGCGAACTTGCTTTTGTGTTGTCAGTCACAGCCCAGTTACTCTGTGATTCAAGTTGGATTTTTTCAGACAACATCAGAGGTATTAGAGACCCTTTTGTGCTGCCAGACTCGGGCCACGTCTGCCCTTAGCCTCTCCCTGTCGTGCTGGGAGGTGAGCGGTGCAGCTTGGCCATTTTTGTGTTCCACCCGTTGGAGCTGCCTCCACCGCTACTCATGGCTTTCCCAGAAGATACAAAAATGAAATTGGGGTGAGTCTTGCCAGCTTCTTCGCTGTCTGTGAGGCTGTGAATAGCATTACTGAAAACTGACCGTAGAAGAAACTCTCCCGTTGCTGTTTGGAGAGCTAATGTCTGTGGCTGAAGCATTTCCATGTTACTGACAACAGGAATGGAGCCCTGGTTTGTGTCACAGTCACAAGCTGAACCCAGGCAACAGGGAAGGTGACAGAGGAGATGTTCTAGCAAATGTATTCATTCTTAGAGAATGATTGCATGGAGTGGGGTTCTTCCCACTCTGTATCGAGGAGATTTCTGTCTTTCACGAAACTGGTGAATTTCGTATGAGTAAGAGGTACAGGAAAGCAACTGCATAATTTGTTGAACTGTGTTTTAATCAGATGTTAGCACTTCACGGTTCCACATCTGTGTCTTCCTAGCTATCTCAGCAAGTTTTTTTTGGATAACAGTAAAACATGAATCATGTCATTCTTATCTTTTCTTGCTTCACCAAGCAGGACTCAAACGAGGAGGTAAGTTACAGTGATACCGAGCCAAAGAGCCTCAGAGATTTTTAGCTGAGAAAAGACAGCAGTGGCAAAGGCACTGTGGTGAGGTGACATAGCAGAAGCACCTTAGTGTTTCTAGCATCCAGAATGCCAACGAAGAAACAATTTTTTTTCTGCTATCTGAATGTTATTTCTTCCTCTTAGGTAGCAGATAAAGAGCTTGTTCCTCTCTTTGTGAAGCACTTGTTGATCAGTGTCTTCTGTGCTTGGCATAGATGTTTGTAGCATCTGTGGTCAGATTGTCTGGAATGTGGTTCTAACACATTTATTCTAAATGTTGTCCCCAGTGTCTGTCTTCTATTGGAAACATGATTGGCATATATGTTTAGTGGTTGGTTTGTTTTGGTTTTGTTTGTTTGTTTTGTTTTGTTTTTTTAAAAGAAGTTTCTTTATCCAGAGAAGTATGATAACCAAAACCAGATGGGAGGAGTTGATTGTGCTTGGTCTCCAGTGCTCCATTGACTACATACTGCTGGCAGGTTTGGAGGGTTACAAATAGCTATCTTTTGTGCTGAACTGCTTATTTTCAGGGTATTACAACCTCACTCTAAAATGCTGAAGTACTTCCAGTGATATTAGAAGAGATGCAAGTTAATTTTAGAACTTGTGGTAAGGCAGATTGATTAGTAACTTGGGGTAGCTTGAGCAGGAAGAACGATGGCGTGTCATAACTTTCTGGAAGAGTCATCTGTGACTAACTGAACTAGAGATGATGTTATATCTCAAGCAACTGTGTGATCACTGAAGGCTACAGAGATGGATTTTCCCTTTGTTGCCACAAGGAATCATCTGGGTCAGCTCCAGACTGGAACTTGCTTGGCCTGTTTGGTCTCTGACTGAGATTTTTTTTCGAGCATGCAGGAAATACTGTTCATTTAGCAGGGCTTATCAGCAAAGCCAAGTACCAGGTTAAGGTTAATATTCCTGCATAAGGGAATTCTTGCATTATTTCCATGTGAGTATTTTTATTTTGCTGTGATTGATAGTCAGCACTTAACTGTGTGTCTAATTGCCAGGTTGGCTAAGCTAGGCTTGTGAAGCATCTTTGGTTACACAGAGCTGAAAGTTTGAATGCTGTGCTGTCAGGTGCACTGCCAACCCTTAAAATACAATGATTCATATTAGATGCCTTCGAACTGAATACAGTTCATAAGGAGCCCTGAGCTCAGGTCCTTGAGCTAAATTGGGCAGAGGAACAGTTAAATATGGAGTTCCTCTATTGTGTTGTGAAAGCACTGAAGCTACCTGTCTTGGTCCAATCAGTAGGTGGAAGGGTAGAGGTGAGATTCTTCTAGAGTGTGCACCGTAGCATTTCAGCCTTTTGGCAACGTTTGGACTCAGCCAAGCTTTTATTTTTGTGCCTGTCATTGTGAATTTAAACATTGAAGAAGGGACATAGTTGCAAGAATATTATATTGGGATTATTCTAATAAATGCCACTAGAGTTTGGATTCCTAAAACCCATTCACTAGGGGCACATCAGTTCCTATCTTGATCTAGTCTCTAGGATTATTTTAAACTGACTTTGTTGTAAATAAAAGACAAAACTGAGACAAAACTGATTTTGAAGAAGCTGTTAGACCCTGTAGAATTGAATAGAATGCTGCTGGCCTTCGAAAATTATGCTTTCGAACGCTACACCAGAAATACCAAGTTGCAACTACACAGTCATTTAAATCTTGCTGTGTGCTTTGAGTTTATCTGCAGCAGCTTGTGGTGCGTTCTTCCCTTTCTACCCTCTACCCCCTCCCACAACTTTATTTCTACATGATTGTGCCCTATTGGATATAAAATAAACATACTTGCTCCAGAAAGCTCAGTGATGCAAAGAAGAACAGAGATCTGCCTTTCCCATGGTGACAGAATGCCTAAATAAATGGTTGCCAGTGTGAGCAAAGAATCTGTAGTAATGGTAGTTTAACTGCCAGGAAATATATTCTAAGAGCTATCAATATTAGGAGAAGATCGGCTAAAAATAAGTCTGCTCCTTCCTAGTGTTGCATGATGGGTAGAGGGGAAATATTTATCAAGTTTCCATTTCTTCTTTGTTCCCCCCACTATTTGATTTCGAAATTCTTATTGAATGGTGTTAAGGGGATCATCATCAACCGGGTATGTAACTAGAAGTATTTTTTCCATCCAGTAAAGCCACTTTTTAAGTTGTCTGTCCCATGACTTTTGTCTTCTTCGGCAGGAGGATGGAGAGTGCTGCAATAGGAGATCTTGCTTGCAGAAAAATGTGTGCCTTTGTTTTAGAGACAGCAGTAAAATGATTTGTTTTGGGTATTAAATATGTCAGCATTGTAAAGAGCCAGCAACCCACTTTGTTTTTAAATATTTAAATAATTGTTCATATGCTATGCCTTCTTGAATTATGATTAATTATACAAGCCACAACTTGGTAAGAACCAACCCATGAATGAAATATTATATATAGGGCTTTGGTTTTCTGCCCTTTCTTTTTTTTAACAAAAAAAAAAATAAATTGTGAAGGATTTTGTATTTTTATTTTTAAAAAAAGGCAAGCTAAAAGAGGCCAGCTGGCGTTATTACAGAGTAATACAGGAGAGCTGTGAGCATCGAGGAGGCACAGCATGACGGAAGGCAGCCAGAAGGATTAAGGTATCTTAGAACTTCTTTGCCGCAGGCTTAGTCTGGTGGCAGAGGGAACGCTTAATTCCCGCTTTATTTATTTTATTTGTGCCACGAGTGAGGGAAGGGGTCGTAGTTTTGTCGCTGCTGTTTTTGGGATGAGGGCAGCGGAGCTGGTGCCGGGCTGTTATGCAAGTGCAGACAGAAGAAACGGGAGGGATGTTTTAAGTCAGCTTTTTCCTAAAACTGCCCTCCTGTGGCTCTGTTGGCATAAAAGGTTAGTGAGCTGGGCTGTTCGAATGGCAGAGGTCCAGAGGGAGGTTTTTGAGCAATAAAAGCGCACACTGGTCGTGCATACCACGTCACTATTGCAGAGAACTGCAAATATTTTAAAATATTTTCACTGGACATTCAGGGACTACCGTTGCCTCCTATCTTAGAGAAATGTCCCATTTAACCTGTAAAAGGGTGGTCTATTTTTATTTATATTCATTTTTTTTATAACAACAAGAATAAAGAAGTACATATTGGTATTTTTGAGATTTGTTTTTGTGGAAATTCAGGAGGCAGTCTTATTAGTTTGGGTTGAGAGTCAAACCCCAGCGATATCAGTCTGCTTTAAAATTTGGATATTTCTTACGGGTGTCATTGATACCAACTTGCATATGTGTATATACACATACATGCGTATTTGCACATATGCACACACATACATGTATTTAGGGATGTGTATGGATATGGTATCTAGTGAAGGCCCACAAAATTAATAATAAAAAAGACTCCATTTTGAAGTTTTCCAGATTTATTCTAAGAATTTAGGTGTGAAGTTGACGGTATCACTTTAATACTTGCACTGACAGTATCTCTTAAATACTTCCCGTATTGGGTTTTAGAACATAAGTACTTGTGCCTCTTATCTTCTGTGGCCACTGTTCTAAGAAAGAAAATCAACATTCTCTGTAGCTATTTTACTTTCAAGGTATTGAGCCCTTGTGCCCTAATCTCTCTTGGAAGGGATTGTAGGAAGTGAAGTGCTGACTTGCTGCCTGTATTTAAATCCTCTTTGAGAACTTTTAATCTTTTTTATTTAATGTTTTTAAGTCAGTTTGCAGCACAACACTACTCACAACTACAGAGAGGCTTGCGTTCTAGGAAGGCGAGCACAACCTGTTTCATGATGATTGAGATCTGGTTGCTGGCATATTTAGTAAGCCCTAAGGGCAGGTTGGCTGGACTTTAGGAACAGCCCTTAAATACACATGCATTCACCTTGTATAAAGCTGCTTGTACTTCTGGAAATGCCTCTTTCCCAGTGGGTATGCCAAAGGGCTTAACGCTGGCATTACATAGCATTGGGTTGACTAACATTATTGCCTTAGCTGGTCTGAAGTGGACTAAGCTAAATGCCACCCAGCCCTTCCGACACTATTTACAAAAGTAATTTGAGAAAACTTGCGGAGCTAACAGGCGGTGAACACATCTCAAAACGGTGGCAGACGAGCATGGTTGCAGAGGGACGCTAATTCTTTGCATTTCTGACTTAAGAAATCCTTGGATTTTTCCCTTACGATGGTCAGAATTTTTAGATGGAAATCTTTCACTTCTCCCATATTCCTGGGATATTCCTGAATCAGAGCCTGGAGTATTTTATTAACCGTATTTGTTTAATTTGTAGGTCTGATGGAAGTTTTTGAGTGGTGGGTTACTGTATGTTTTTTTCCATTCATGTCTGTTGCTACGTGGCAGAATTATTTTTGTTCACAGCTACTTACTATCTAAGCACCCCTTTGGCCAAAAACATAACAGACATCCAGTGCTTTTATTAATATTTTTTTTTTCTCTTCATCACATTGCCATAATTGGTGCAAGGTGAGCTATGCCTTAGCAAGAGGGGGAAGAAGATTGCATCAGGCAGGATTAAAGCCTAGTCTGAAGCGAGCATTGGTAAGATAGATTTGAAGAGGGAGGCCATGTTGTCACTGTGGCACTGTTAAATCTCCCTCCCAAAACAATTGCCTGTAAAGCTCCACCTATGTGGCTAATCATATTTGCATTGTTGAACGTTCCCATAGCACAGCAGTGCTCGCGGTGCTGCTTTAGATTAGATTAGCGGCATACTGTGTTGAATAGATAGCATTTTGAGTAACAACATGTCAAATGATACAGCCGGCATAACGTGACTGAAGCAGCATCTCCCACTCCTTCCTTCTGCCTTACCCAAACCTGCAGGTCTCTCTCCGGGAGGCTATTTAAACTCATTAGAGTCAACAATTTAGTAAAACTGAGCAGAAAAAAGTGATCTGAAAATAGTTCTTTTGTCTGTTGGAGTGGGAACTCGTTTACTTACGGAAGAATATTAATATTAAAAAGCAGCAGTACCCCAAATTCACTTTGTCTCTTACAGAGCGAGCGCATCACTGGGTTTCTGTGGCACAGAAATGTGATCAAACCCTGGATATAGAGTTCTGCATAGTAGAAGTAGGTTATTAAAGAGAAGAAATTTTCTTGCAGAAATGCTTAAATCCTAATTAGAGAGGTTTTTTGTTGGCTGCTTTTTTTATTATCTAGACAGCAAGGAGGATGGTGCAATAGGAGAAAGGTGCACTTCTGTTCGTGCAGGAGCAGCACGTGCTTCTGGGGGCCTGTCTTTCTCAGGCATGGGGGTGCCACTGTGTTCGCACGCCCGTCTTCAGAGCATGTCTGGTATCTTGGCAGATTGTGGATTCCTGTTACATGGAGGCGAAAATAAATACACAGTTGTGGCAGTGTGCGTTGCTGGACAAAGTGAGTTTGTTTTCAAAGCACAAGCCTGTATATGCTGCTTATTTTAGAGAGTGGAGGAGAACTTATTAAAATTAGTCTGGAGGAACAGATGCCTTCTAGACCACTTTAACAGTCTACTAGCTGCTGCTTGGATGGACAACTGCCACTGGTTTTCTTCTTAGTACATTCAGTGTCATGACTCAGGCAAGCAGATACTCAATTATTAATGACTTATCTACAAAGAAAAATAATTAAAACCGAACCCAAAGCAATAGAGCACTTAATTAAGAGTTAGTGGTGGAGTTTCCGCTGTCTCTTAATGGAAAACTTCCAAGAGCAATTTTAGCTTCCAGAAAAAGTACCTGCTTCAGCCTACCTGATTAAAAATGCTTCCCGTGTAAACCAGAGGTTGAATCATACTTTTAGGCAGGCAAATAAACTTATTGATTAGACACTAATTGCAGTTCTGCAGTGCAGAAGGGAGCGTGTACCTGTTTCAGAGACTTCATGTAGAAACCTGCATTAGTGTTGGGAATGATCCCAAGAGCAGCTGATAGGAGGCCTAAGGAAACTTTGTCTCAGAAATGAGTCAAGGCGTTTTGGTCCTCTATCTGTTATGGCATCTCTTGGTATCCTGTTGGCTTACAAACTCCCTCAGGCGTTTCAACAATGTTGATGTTACTCTCCTTGCTGTAGTACTGTAGATTTCGTTGATGCCTGTCCTTTTTCCATGTCTTCAAAACCGCTCTGTAGCAAATTTTCCCCAAACAGAAGTAGTGAAATATCTTAAATAGAACTGAGGTTTTCTGAAAATGCAGGTTAGCGGTACTTACTTGCAGTGTGTGCAAATGGGTCTGCTCATCTCTCCAAGCCCTCATCCAGGCTGGCTTCAGCTTCCCACCCTGCTTCTCTGCCTTTTCATCCCTCAGCAGGTCTCCAAAGGTCCTCCAGTTTGGAGAATGCAGCCCTACCAAGTCTTATAGCAGTAAGACTTACATGAATAACAAGTTGTGTGGGTCTCAGGAGTTAGGTGATCTCTGTTCATGGAGCCAGAGACCATGATCTGCTGATTTAAAACAAAACAACCAAAAAACTCATCGCAGCTGAATTGAATTGCCGAGGTGTTTATTTCATCACATCTCTCTTGCTGCTTGGGTTTTTCTTTTGTGTTGCTATACTCTTGCTTCTTTCCTTCAGTGTCTTGTTTTTCTTTCCCCGCTAGCATGTGGTGTAGACTGTTCTTGCTTTTGCAGTCCTGTTACCCTGTTCACCTTCCATCTGTGAAGATGTGTCTGTAGCTACTGAGGATGCACAAACAGCAAGCGCGCTAAGTCAGTGCCTAAATGCAATTTGGTAGCTTGAAATAAGGAGCAAAACAAGCAGGATGTGACCCACAACTTCTTTGCAAACCAAGTGGGTGAGTGTTGTGGTGAATGAAGTGACAGCCCTTTCACATTTATTTATTTATTTTTCTTGTCTTTTGTTGCTGGCAGTTTCAGTACTGGGGGGTTTAATTTTCTCTGTAGTCCTTTGTCCGCTGTGTTAGCTGACAGTAACTAGGTGATCAGGTAAATGATCTGAAGTCCTGTCCTCGTGTCATTACTATCTGTGGTATTTTTGTTTCGCTCTTTTCCCCTCAAGACATAATACACCGGAGGAGGGCCTTAATTCAATTACTTGGAAAGAAGAGTCAGTAAGTGGTCATTCAAGAGCTTGCAGAGGGTTTTAACCTACAACTTGTTAGCATGGCTTGAGATGGAGTGATCAGTGCAAATGGAGCAGGCAGCCTTTTACAATCAGTGCAATCATCTGCTTTAATTATGTTACTTTATGTTCCCTATACAGAAGTAAGTAGCCAAAATTAAATTTTATAAAGAAGCTGTTAATGAATCTTAAGTCACTCAATTTCTGCCTTTTCAGTTAAATTAGAGATAATAAATAGCCGAAACCTTGGCAGTGTCTGTTCTAAAACTTGTCTCTGGCTGAACTGGGCTTCCTCAGAGAATTAATGAGCAGAAAAATTGTTTAAGCTGCAAGTTTTCTGTCCTTCCTGCTTGAGTTGTGTGGGTGTCAGAGGCTGGGTGGTGGTGTGATGTCCTTTAGATGGATGGGGAGAGAGAACAGCCTTTCTGGGAAGTTTGGCTTGCATCAGTGATGGGCCCAAAATCAGCAGCAGAGAGAAAAATTGTAAAAGGGAAAGTTATGCCTTAAGTGTCATTCCTGCCTGCAATGTGACTTTGGCAGCAGTGGTATCACGACATTCATGTCCACGTTGCCTTTCTGATTCCTTGTTCAGTGTGTTTAGTTAATGGAGTTTTCTTTGAAGGCTGAGCTTAGCCCAGGCTTTTGGCACATGCAGGCAGTCGGTTACCACAGGTGGCAAAGCAAGCACCTTCTGAGCAAGCTTGTCAGGGAATGCATCGCATTGGCTTTCTACAAGCTCAGATATCTTGAATTTTTTTTTTTTAATTTTATTTTTGTTTTCCTTTTGGCTTTTTACTCTAGCTATTCTTTGAAACTAGGTATTGATCTATCAAAACTTGCATGCTCTGAGTTTCTGTAAACCGCCTTTGATGGGAAAGCTGAACAGGGCTGTTCCTGCTGGTATATGCATGTTGTTGACTAAAATGTGACCCTCTATTGAGAACAGCAAGGTCTAGCATGTTCTCCCTCATCCAAGGCAAATAAACTCCTTTTGGCAGTTAACTTGCTTATGCATTTGTGCATTGTGCTAAGTATAATTCCTGATGTACCTTGAAAGAGCAGATAAACTTTATATCCTGACATAACCAAAAATATTTTTGTTGCAACTTTGGTTGTAAGGATGTGGCTTGCTTTCTTTTCTTATTTAGGTATTTTTGAGGAAACGTACTCTGTGCAGC
Source organism: Baryphthengus martii (assembly GCA_013396935.1). Taxonomy (NCBI): domain Eukaryota; kingdom Metazoa; phylum Chordata; class Aves; order Coraciiformes; family Momotidae; genus Baryphthengus; species Baryphthengus martii. The sequence continues at coordinate 182,440 of VWZK01014961.1, read as the reverse complement.
TGTATTGTTTGTAATACAGTTTTGAAAGGGGATTGTTCATTCTTACACCCTTAAAACTACATGACAAATTTTGGTCCAGTTAAGTTCAAGTACACGATAGAAAGCAGTTCAGCTGAAAGCTTGTGGTGTGGCTCCTCCTTTTCATATGTCGGGTGTTTATCAGCGTGGTAGGAGGTTGTTTGGGCATTTTTTTTTTGTCTCTCTGTCTGTTACTGAACATTAGGAAGCGTAAGGAAAATATCATCTGCATTTTTAACCTTGCTGAACAGCCAGCCTGCTCTGAAGCTCCTGATTAGTGCAGAATTTGATCAGAAAGCGTGATTGAGAGTAGCAGCTTGTCACTGTGTGTGATTAATGACAGCTCCACCTGCCATGGAGCTTCCTAAGTGGTAACAGCAATCCAAACTGGAGTGTCCTCTTCACTGAGTCGCAACTTAGGTTGCAGATTTATTCCCTCGTCTCCCGCCCCCGCTGAAGAGTGTGAAGCCGAAAAAAATGATCAGAAATACCTGTAAAGATTGAGGATTACAACAGCAAACTGCTGGCTGGTGTGGTGAAATAGTGGTGCAAAGAGCGGTGCGGATGTGCTGGTAGTTTTGGTTGTGGATAAATAGAACATATAAATATGAGTGTGCTGTGCTGCTCCCAAAATAGGTACTGCTAGTGCAAGATGCTTTGCAGAGTTAGTTCAGGTGCACTCACTGTGCCTGAGCAGGCAGTCCCACTGGCTATCCAGGCTGCTCTGAGAAGTTTTTAACCGTTTTTCGGGTGTGGTTCTGTAATAATTCTCAATGAGAACTCCTATTAATTTTTTATTTATTTATTTATTTTGCATTTTATTCTCAATACTTAAGTCAAAATTTAACATCTGCTGCCCAGCACCTCTGCCTGCTAAGCTCCTGTTTGGCTTGCACGCTCACCAAAACCTCCACAGCAGTAGGAGCAAGACGGTATGTCCTGCTTAGCTCTTGAGAGCAAACCAATCTTACCCTATACAGAGAGAAATAAAGATGCCTAGAGTATGTTCTCCAGTAGTTGATGATTTCTGCATGAATGAAGTCTTGCAGATATATTTAGTTATCCTGATTGATCTCACTAGTCTTACTGTGGAGCGGAGTCTTTTACATTGCTGGTTGTGCAAGCCATGTCCTAGATTATAGGGGCCTGCCCAGGGAAAGCATGTATCTCCTTGTAATTGGCGAAGAAATTAAACCTCAACCAGAAATAAAACTGTGAAAGTATCACTAGTGGTAAGTGATGTGCTTCAAAATCACTATATCGAGAGCCTGCTCCTGCTCCCTTATTTTGATGTTTCCAGTAAATGCTGTACGTAAATATTTTTGTGACTGATAGATATCAAATAAAATATTTAAAAACACAACACACAAATAATTTTATTTTTTTTTTGGCATTCAGCACCATCTATAGGTGATTTGTCTTGGTAAAGCAGGTGATGGTTGTGATGATGCACAGGGTAGTAATGACATCTCATAGTGGGAAGCACAGGCAGGCTGAGAGAGGTCTGTCGCAGTGCTGGAGGTCTGGAAGAGAAGAATTTGAGAGGTGGCTGTGGCAGAATGTGAGGGTGACTCAAGCACATTCTAGCATTGATCGCCTTTCTTAAAATAAAAGCTGCTTGCATTCGTGGCAGTGAGGGTGGGATTCGTCTCACCTTACTTCAGACATCTAAGTTTAAGCTCCTTGCCCCAGGGTGCCTGCAGAGTCAGGAGAAAGTGACTGCATGCTCTGAATGTGCCTGTTTTGAGTATCGTAGGTGCTGAGCTTAAGCTGGGGTTAGCTTCTGTCAGCCGGTTTCTGCTTGCGATCTCTTTCCTTATTGTTAATATCATGAAGTTCAACAAGACCAAGTGCAAGGTCCTGCACTTGGGTTGGGACAGTCATCAGTATCAGTACAGACTGAGTAATGGACTTGGGGATATTGGCAAATGAAAAACTGGACGTGAGTTGGATTGTACTGTGACCTTCATAGAAAGAAGTGTGACCAGTAGGCTGAGTGAGGTGATTCTCCCCCTTTGCTCTCGTAAGATCCCACTTAGAGTACTGCATCCAGCTCTGGAGTCATCAGTACAAGACAGATATGGACCTGTTGGAGAGAGTCCAAGAGGAGGGCCATGAAAATGCTTAGAAGGTTGGAGCACCTCTCCTTTGAAGACAGACTGATAAAGTTGGGGTTGTTCAGCCAGGAGAAGAGAAGGCTCTGAGGAGACCTTTCAATGTTTAGAGTGCTTAGAAGAAAGATGGAGAGAGGCTTTTTACCAAGGCCTATAGTGGTAGGCCAAGGGGAAATTGTGTGAAACTGAAAGAGGGCAGATTTATATTACAAGCAAGCAAGCAAAAAAAAATTACAATTCAGAGAAAATGACTTTGGTGTTGGTTTGTGGCTGCACTGGATGTTGGGTTGCTGCTTGTTTGTTACAAATTCAACCTGGAACTTTCAACTCTGTCTGCATCTGTACCGCTCCTTGCTTGCAGTGAGCCTCCCAGTGCTCTCTGCTGGATAAAAGCCTGACACTTCATTTTAAAAAAAAAATATCAATTTCCAGAGCTTCTGTTTTCAATGCAATAAGAGACAGTTTGTGCGTAAAGACTTCCTCCAGCTTGTCCCTCTGTCTGCAGCATGAATTAACATCAGTGTTTTGTCTTTGGAAAAAAAACCCAAACGTTACCACCTGATGTTGTTACACGCCAGTACGACAACCTAATAGGACCACTGCATCCAACTTTCCCCCATCTCTCTCTGCTTATTGTGGGAAATGCTGTCAATTTAGCTAATGGAGAAGCCAAATACAGTAACTTGCAAGTATTTGTATTTTGGCACGCTGGTGTCTCTACAAGATACAGGCCTGTCTCTCCTAGTCCTTTGGTTTCAAGAGATGATACACTAGTTATTTCCATTTCCTGTCCTTACCACAGAGTATAAAGAGCAAGATCTCTTAAAATGCAAACACAGAATGTAACGTCTGGAGAAATATTTGATCTGATTTGCTTTAAAAAATGTGCATTTGTAGAGAAGGAAATGCGCAAAGCTGTTTGGATGATAGGAACTTTTATGGTGCTTTTATTTATGTCAGCATCGCTAAGTATATGAGCACATCAGCTCATCCTTTGATTTCAGGTGCTAAGGAAGTATTTCTGTCCCTAATTGAATCTGGGGCCAGCAGGGAGACTGTTGCTTGGCTCAGAATCCCACAGTCCTTGATAAATGAGGCAGTGAGAGCGAGTCCTGCTGAATTGGAGTCCTGTTCCCTACCAAGCTGTTTGGAAACAGGATGCACAACTTCTCAAGTGTGCCAAGGAGCATGGCTTTGAGACACTGTGGGCATTTCTTGGTCCTGACAAAGTCCGAGTAATCCTGGCTGTTACCAAGGCCAGGTAACAGCATCGTCTGGCCTGTGCCAGTTCATTGTGCCAGTGATTTGCATCATGGTCAAAGGAGATCAGCTCAAAAAAATTCAACGGTTGAAGGCCTGCCTTATTCCCTGCAAGCTAAGAGGGTACAGCTGGGTACTTGCTTTGCCGACACGTGGTCACTTGTTGTGGTGCGATGATTTGATCAGGAGTCTGAGTGGTTGGAGGAATTAAATTGTTTCTACTGCAAGGCTAATAATATTTTTATCAGTGCTGTGAAACTGGTGGTGACTGTGGGGTTTTATTCCTTTCTGGGCATTTCAGTTTGAGCAATTGTGCAAAATGAATCGTATTTGTTTAGTTGATACCAAAATACACTGTTGTTCTGTAATTTTAGTGTATCTCTTCCCTGATATTCTTAATTCAGTTACTGCCTTAAAGGCAGACAGAGCTTTAAGTGTACCATTGTTTACTTCTATTGAAGCAGCATTTTACTTGCTGACCTGTGAAGAACTCTTAAGCAGAAGTTACTTTTGATGCACCTGAAATGTTGTTAAACTTAAATCTAAGCAGAATGAATATGCGTGTTGTGAAGTGCAAGTGATGTGCAGAATGTGTAGCATAAGCATATGTTTAAATTGCAAAATAGTAATTAAAAGTGCTGGGTAAAATTGCTTAGCCCATAACTTGGAAACCGGATGCTTAAGTTGTTCAGAAGCAAAAAAAAAAATAAAAAAATTATTGGCTTTAGTTTCTGGAAAGTGGAAAACAAATATTACTCTAACTCTGCTGTAAGAAAAGTGACTGTAAAAAGGTGATGTCTTGCTCAGCAGGTCTGTTTCTAGCCTGTATTTCAGGGTCTATTTTCCTTATTTTCTTTTCTTCCTTCCTCCTGATGAATGCTTTTGCTCTTGCTGGTTTTGCAGAGCTAGCAGAGTGCTGATCGAGGGGCGGCTGGCAGACACAGCAATCAGAATTATCAACTGCTTTGCCAAATTCTGCCTTGCTGACAGCTGTGGAGCCCACGGAGGACAGCGGGAAAGTGCAGGTGTCCCTGCACATGAGCTTGGCCTTCAGTCCCCGTATTATTGGTGGTGATGGGCCCTGAGAAGAGTCCAGGATGATTCAGAAGTGTCAACATCTGAGTTGATGAGACATCTTTTATTTGTAAACTGAGACTTCAGATAGAAGCACAGTGAATCTGGAATATTGAAGGGACCCTTAAAGTCCTTTTTTACCTTCTCTTTCCCTTCCCTGCCATATCCATTCAAAGGAAACTTTGTTTTCAGTCCGCTTAGAAGATTGCTGCTTGCTTGGAGTGTGGGAAAGAAAAAAAAAAGCTAAAACTCTAGTGTCTTCTGTATGAAATATTCCATTTTGTGAACATTACCTTAAACTGATAAGGCAGCGGAACAAGTTCTCTGTGAATTCAGGCCATTTTGTGCCTTAAAGGCTTCTCCCTCAAGAAGCAAAGAAAATAATAATAAAAAGAAATCCAGACATCCAATTAAATATTGGAATTTTGAAAACTTAGGTGTAGCAATTATACAGAGCCCCTTCCTCCTTTTACGTTTTTCCCTGCCTATTCTAAACAAGCCCAAAGCACTTCGCAAGCTACGGATGGAGGTCATACAGCACAACCCAGTCCCTGTGGTCATTAGCCAGAAAACTGAAATACAGATGTCTCTGGGGCAAAACAAAGTAGTTTTTAAGTAGGACGCAACTTTAGGACAAGAAAAGGATGTCGTCGAGCTGAGCTGAAATTTTCAAGGTAACTGAAGAAGTTGAGCCCTTAGGTTTTAATTTTAAAGGTCTGCAGAGGGACCATAGCCTTAGATACGTATTTATTGTTACATTTACCCGTGTCCTCAATGCCCCTTTCTTGCCCCATCTCCCCCTCAATAAATGGGCTTTAGTTTGTAGCATCCCATTTTGAAGTTGCTATTTAAAGTCTGTTGTTGTTCCATTAAAATGTTACAGGAAGGCTGAAAGACTTTCTTTTCAGCCAAAGCATAGGAAATTTTTTGGGATAATTTCACTGTGGTAGCTGGGGAGGTAAAATAATCTTGCAGAACTTGTCAAAATGGAAGCTTAAACATAGGCTTTGAAAGCCCACATTTCAACTGGAAGAGAAAGCACTTTCTCAAGCTGTTATGATTCATAGATGTTTACAATATTTTGACAATAAATGCTCTAAATTGTAGGGAAAAAAAAGGAAAGCATTTTTTTAATTGCTATTTTTTTTAAAAGACACTCTTTTGCTAGATTTCATCATCTCACTTAAACAGTTCCATGAAATTACCGATATTCAGTTGTACCATTTATGATTGGCGTTATTTTTTAACTTTAGCCTACACTAATGATATCCTACAGGTTGCAGAAGAGCATCCAAAGACATGATGGACTATTTCTAATCAAAGCTTCAGTCAGGGAAGACTTATTGTTTGAGGCCTGCACGGCTTCTAAAACTTAACTGTGTTGCTGTGAACATGGGATTTCTAACCATCTTTTTTAAAAAAACCTGTTAATCTGTTGATTATACCACCATCTGGGGACTTACAGTAATTTTCAAGTGTGAGAAGTTGTCTCTCTATTTATTCTGTGTAGAAAACTCTGCTGGAGGGGTGACAAAGCTTGTGTGTGCAGCTGCTGCAGGGTTGGGGTATGCTGACAGGAATTTAGTGGAACTGTTTGGCAAGAGTCCTTGCAAAACTGACTGCTTGAGACCCACTTACAAAATGATGGGTTTGCTTGTTGAGAAATTTATGGAGGAGATGCTGTGTGTCTCCAAAGTGAGTAATCAGACAGGGTTCTTCATGACTTACTCTGTACAGGTGCTGCCTTCTTGTGTTTCTACTGTAGAATATTGGTTTGGCAAGCAACCAAGCCTAATTTTTAGAGATTGAGGGTGGGACATGAAGCTGAAGTTTTAGTGTTGAATTGAGAGACACTCAATTTTTCTTTTAGAACTAAATTAACATATCCTGCCCTTCCTGTAGACTTAGGATGTTATTTCAACAAATGGAAGCCCCAAGGATAATGTCTGTGGGGGCAAATAATGGAATTAAATGGGAATAAGTGCGTGGGTCTCTCTCTGTAATCCACCTCTGGTGATACTGACCATAAATCTTTGGCTGAGGCTGGTTTTAATATTAAACAGGATTCTGCATTTTAATGGAATGACTGTACAGCTGAGACATTAGCTCATGAGTCTTAATCCACTGTTGCCTCTGACAATTCATTCAGTTTTTCAGTCTATCCGTCTGCCTTTGAACTGTGAAATGGGTACATTCGTAATCCTTTCCAGAGGAAACTGTGGGAAGGGTTGCATGGCATTAAATCCTACCCTAGGAAGGTCCCGGGGAAGCTCCTTTCCAAGTACTCTACAGCAATGTCATGTTTCAAAGCATGCCCAAGTACTGTGTCTTAGAAGAGAGGAGGGGACCAAGAGCTGCATGAGGTTGACTGTCCACTAGAAGTGTGTAGGTTGTAAACAGAGAAATATCTCAGGGGTGGGCTGTGGCAGCAAGGGCTGATGGAGCAGATGGACACGCTGCCTGGAGGCCGTGTGCAGGAGAAAGGATGTGCTTTGGAGTCCTTTTAGTCTTCTCTTCACACAGTGTCCTTTGCTGGCTCTCATGTGGTACTGTGGGTTTCAGACCTTCCCTCATCCCTCTTGCTCTGTCTTCCCCCCCCCCCCCCCTTTTTTTCTTTGCCTTAGAAAGAGAAAGACAAAATTAAATGAGAATTAAGAAAGGATACATCACCCACATAATGTTTGGTACTATTTTTTGTTGTTTGTAGAGTCTACCTCTTTTTCTCCACTTGTTTCCTTTTCTTCTATTTTGACTAGCTTTTCAGAGCAGGCAGTGCCAATTGTGCCTTGTGGATTGAACTATGACAGTGATTGGTCCCAAATGATTTTAACGTGAAAATATTAAGCACAGAGTGCTAACTGAAATTAAATTCCCTTACAACAGAATACTGTTCCTCTCAGGTGATGTTTGCCGCTTCTTAATTTAACCTGTCCTACTCATCAGCAAGGTCATTGGGAGGTCCTGCAAATCTTGGCTTTAATTTGGTAATTTAACTTTGTTGGTTTAGGTTTCTTGTGGTGGCTGTTGAGAGCGATCCTGATGGGTCTGTGAACACCACATCTGTCTGATGTCTAGTCTGAGTGGAAGCATAGGTAGCAAATGTACAGTGAACTGGTTGTTTGTTGTGTATGTTGTTTGGTTGGTTTTATTTCCTCTAAGATTGCTTTCTATGCATAAGTATATTGCAGCAAAATCACTGGAGCTCTGAAGAGCTATCTTAAGCTTAAGAGATACCATAGCTTAAGAAACATTTTAAGAGCTAGCTTAAGAGACATTTTAGGAGCTTTCTTCAGACCCGTCATCATAGGTCTATCATTATTTGACAGTGTTTTAGACAAGCATTATTGTACGGCTGGTAACCTTTTCCTGATCTTTCTGATTCAAATAATGCTGATTTAAAATACATCTATATTTATGTTGATATATATGATGGTGAGAGCGCAACTTCTCACCAGAGGTGCTAGTTGAAATGAATGCTTTAAACCGAAGAGAATCATGGGTCAGTGGTTCTCAAAAGAGATTTTCAAATAACTCTTTCAAAACCAGACTCATTGTACTTTAATGTCTGGACTTTTTTGCCTTTTTGGAAATGAGGAAACTGTTCTTTCCTCCAGTTATTTTCAGTGAACTAATTCCTTGAATTTTGTAGAGAAAGGGTAATACTTAAGTCATATGAAGTAGGCTGTTGGAGGCTTACTTCAAATGTACTGTAAATATCATAGCAACAGTTATGAAATAAGGAAAATAGTCACCTCTCACAGTATTAAACATCTCGTAGCTCATCTAAGCTGTTAATTAAAACTATAAGAACTGTAGTGTAGTGCCACAGTAGGGTATATGAATGAACCAAGAAGGTTTCCTATCAAAGAGAAGTAACCAAGAAAAGTAAATATAGGAAGATTAAAGCTGGAATGTTTGTGGTTTGTTTTTTTTTTGTGGGTTTTTTTTTTAAATGAAGTAAACTAGAGAGGAAAAATAATAATTTAGTTGTCCATTAGAAGAGGCTTTGTAGCTCTTCAGTGGACAGCCAAAATCTTTGGGACTTGAGCTGTATATGCCACTGTAATGCTGAGAGATCTGCAAGGATAAATGAAAATTCAAGATGTATGGACATAAAAAACCTTCTTGAATGTAAATTTTTATTTTTTTTTACCTATAGGTGAAATTTTTTTTAAGCCTGGGAATGGCTTGACAAAAATTGGTAATAACTACTAAGTAGTTTTTTATTTTTGATATATTGCTTACACTGCAGTTGAGCAGTATCGGAACTGTCCTAGATAAAGGGTTCGATAGGGTACAGACAGTCCCACAGTGGCACCTGGTCAAATTAAGAAGTTAATCTCTTCTCTATCACAAACTATCAAACGTTACACTTTGGCTCATGAGTAAGTGCTCATTAGCGTCCGGGAGCTGCTAGTATCACATTTCATGGGTCTGGAGAGACCTCCTCTGAGGTGTTGTGACTATGCCAGTTCAGGGAAGCTTAGGTCAGGCCAGAAGAGGCATTTTCATAGCTGTATTGCCCCATCATCCTCAGACAAGGCGGCTACAGGAGCTTCTGAACATCTCTGAGGCCACCGATGTGGAGAGGACCCAAGCAGTGTGCTGCAGTCTTGCAGCTGGCTGGGCAGAGAAGGTAATGCAGATATCCGTGAAAGGATGGGTGCACAAGAAGTTTTCCTTGAGCAGTTTTGCCTGGGTACAGCCCCTGAGGAAAAGAGGATAGTTCCAGGGAATTTGGCCACCAGCCCTGCTTTCAGGCCACTCATAAACAATGAAAATGTAGTCTTCCGCATCCTGTGTTTTGACACTTTGATTTTTCTCTGGCAGTTACGGACAACAGATGCAAGCAAGGATGGAGCGCTTGTGAAGTTGCCCTCTGGGTAATTGCTGGTTGGAGAAATGTAATGTGTGGTGTGAGAGGTGGGAAGCAGAGGGTTTTTCCTCTCCTTTCTTTCCCTGTTACCATCATTTTACCCTAGCGTTGTTCCAGAGGGGTCACTGAGACAATATTAATCATAGAATTGTATAATCATAGAATGCTAAGGGTTGGAAGGGACCTCTAGAGATCTAGCAGAGCTCGCTGAACAAACAACCTCTGTAGTTGGGAGATGGGCTGGAGTAGATGGGGTAGGTGAAGCAGACTTGAAGTCCTTTGAAAAGCAATTAAATTTGCCTGTCACTTGCTATTCATATGTGTCCGAGTGATGTGTTGATAGGTTGATTTTGGACTGTAGTTGTCTTTTGTAGATACTGAGCTGTGGTTTTTTTGTTGCTGTTTCTGGTGTGGATTTTTTTTGTGTGTTTTCTTTCCCTTTTTTTTTTTTCTGCTAAGTGTTATAAAGTAAGAGCTTATGGGATTGAAAATGAATGGTTTGAAGCATGCCCTCAGTAAAGCAAGTAATAGATCTGATTAGGAAAAGAATGCAGGAAAACCAAGGTTGTGTGAGAACTGAGATGTGGTGGCACAAGGTAAGTGCCCAGTTGTGGCTTACCTTTCTGCTGCTGCACTCCAAAAGTTGATGGGATTGTAAATGCCTCTCTGTTAAATGTATGCAAACCAGATTGTACAAAGCAATGATTTTAAAAAACAACAGTCTTTCATCTTTGGTGAAGCCAACAAATATTATAAAATCTAAATTGTCTGGAAGAAGTGGTTTATCTTCGAGTCCTGTCAGCCTTCAGCAGCTAAAATATATTAAATGCACTCAATTCTAGCTTTGGAGCCTAGATTTAATGAGATGCTCAGAGGGAAATCTTTGGACAAGCTTATGTAAATTGCACAAATGGGCCACTATGTTGTCACAGAAAACTATTTTTTTCAACTTTTGATCCATTTGTATAAGTAATCATTTTATCAGACAACACTTGGGTCTGCTCTTTACCTGTCCTTTTTGAAAATAATTTTCAGCAGTAACGAATAATGATAGGCTGGAAATGGAGTCCTGTCACTGATGCTGCTGAATAACAACTGATGAACATCAAGCAGTGTGAGAGCTGCTGGGCCGTGCATGGGTGCAGGTTGCTGGGTTCAGCCCCAACCTTCCAGTTTATAACTGTGGTGCTGGAAGAATGCAGGGAAAAGTAAAATAAAGGGAAGAGTGGGTTAAAGCAGAAAAGAAAATGTTTTGCTGTTGCCCTCTTATCCTAAAAAAAAATAAAATAAATAAAAGTGTAAATGATATCTGAAAGGTATGAGAGCTCACACTTCCTTACAACTGACTTTCTTCTACCATAGCACTCTGTAATTTCACTGAGCAATCTGCCCTTCTCATTCACCACTTAGTATAGCTCAGTGATGAGAGATGTTATCTGATCTCAGCATCTTCTGTTGAGTTAGCAAATGGCCTGGGATGTTTTTAAAAAGAAAGACATTCTCACATTAATATGAAAACAAAATTAAGTTTTAGCAAAGGTGTCTTTTAGTAAGAAGCAGAACACCCCTTGGAAATGCTGAAGGTTGCATCAAATCTTAGAAGAAAGCCATTTAATTTGCTCTAGTGTCTGCTCACTAATTATGAACTGAAATTTCTGGAAGCAAGGAAATGCCCCCTGTTTTCCCTCTTGTTGAAAGCTTAAAATAAGGTAGTCTAAAAAGTATGTGCTCTTAGTTTTGCCTCCAGTATGAATGTGAACTATAGATACTGGGTCTACTGCTTTTCTTTTTTGCTAAGAGATAATATTTTGGTGTATATCAAAAGGGCACGTAGGAACTGCAATCAAGATTGTGGTTCCAGCTGACCTAGACACTGCTCGAGCTCCTGAAGGCAATTCTTCCTTCCCCTAAATGAGCAAATTAAATGCATGGCGAAGGGAACCAGAGACCTACCACGTACCTGAGGCTCCAGATAAGTGTCTCTGATCTCAATCTAATGCCATTCTTTCTGGCTCCTTTCCCATGCCATCGAGGCCAGCAGTCTTTGATGTGATCTAGTATCGCTTGTTTGCCAAATAATGATGTTGGCAGATGTTTTGGCCTCATCAGTATGACAGATTTGAAATATTTTCATCTTTTCCTGGGAAGCCTCAATTTTGATGACTCTTGTTTATTCATTGACTTCACTTATTTTAACATTTAGTCCTTCCCAGAGGATTTGTTTTGGAGGTATTCGAATGTCCAGCTGCAGTTTCAGATTTTGTTTTCATTGCCAGACAGTACGCTGGAAATAACTTTCAAGTTGTTTCCCTTACCCCTCCTCCAGTGGCCAGATCATGTCAGCATGTGTTCTGTCTGTGCTACAGGGTTTGTTTTTCTTTTCTTGATAAACTGAGTGAATTGTTTGCGTCTTTGTATTCTTCTCCCTTCTTACAAAATCGTTGTCTCGGGACTATTGAGCATTGGATTTTAACAACCAGTTAGTATTAAAAAAAAATAATTAAAAATTCAAAAAATATAGTTTTTCATTTTCAAGTGTATATTTCGTGCTGGATGGAATCGCCTCCCCTGCACACTTCAATCTTTTCTTGTACATTGGCTGAGTTACTACTCAGAGAAGATACTTTTATCAGCAGATTGAATTCTTCTAATCAGACTGACAGAATGGTTTGGATTGGAAAGGACCTTTAAAGGTCATCCAGTCCAACGCCCCTGCCAAAGTCTTGTCCAGCCTGGCTTGAATGCTTCCAGGGATGGGATATCCACTGCTTCTCTGGGCAACCTGTTCCAATGACTCACTCAACGTGTTCCTGAGTGCAATAGTAGGTAATATTTCATGCATTTTTAGTACCTTGAGGTTTGTTGGGTGTTTGGTCTTGGCACTGGTAACTGTTGTAAGACCATTTGTTTGATTTTGAGTTTAGTTTAACCATGCAGGGTACCTACAGATGGTGATGTTTTACATCTGTTCCATGTTCCATCACTTAAAAAAGTTTGTGAGGGCTTCGAGGGGCATTTATCCTGCCCCTATGGTTAAGGAAAAGAGACTGGGAGAGCATTTTCCATTTGATGTGCTAAGTTAGGTTTTGAGCTGGAAGACTGTGGGTTAACTACATTATTTGCTGCTTCCTTTTTCCATAGTGAAGAAGATGCTGAAGGAAACTTCTTGTTTATTGTTGTGTGTTGTTTGTTGTTTTTTTTTAATCAGTCATCTCTTTGTCCCAGAGTTTCCACATTTTCTCCAAGTTGGTTTTCACTGGCAGCTTTCTCCTAAGCTGCTGTTATTGTGTCTTTCATGCCATTGTCTGTGGTGTGAAATGTTAAGTAGCTTAGCCATGACTGTTTAATTTCTCTGTTAAAGCTGGTGGATTTTAAATAGAGTTGGCCTGCTTAGCACCTCTCCAAAGTCTGTGGATATCCTCCCATAACACTCTTTTGGTGCAGGTTTGTACTTTGGAGGCGATAGCAGCTTTCTGGGTCAGGTTCCCGAACTTAGAAGGCATTTTCTTTTAACTTCTTTCAAAACCTACCAGATTAGTATCGTTAACTACATAATTCTTATTTCCAGACTGTTTTTTTCTTTTCATTTTATTCCTAGTGTCAACTGCTTATTTCTCTGAAGCTATGTATGGGAAGTTAAATGTGTTGTATCATTTTTCCTACAGAGAATATCCCCTGCCTCTGATTTTTGCACCTCCAAAATTACTTTCCATTGTGGGAAGCAGTTGGTGTGTAGCCTAAAACATGTCAATTTTGAATTGTGATGGATATGCATCTTACAGTCCGTAAAATCCTTTATCGATACTGATCTGAAATTGCCACTGTAATCACGTGTAGTCCTCCAACGTGGATTTTTCTCAATGCTTTTTTTGTTTTGCTTTTCTGAAGTTTGTTTGTTGTTCTTGCTTTGCATGAAAAGTGATCAGATCAGATGTCAGCTGCACTACACACTTTAATATCCTGGATAAGTTGAGCTATGTTTTCATTCCAGTAGACAGGTTTTTAATCTGATCTATGGGCAGATATCTTACTAGCGGAATGAATATTCTACCAACAAGAAATCCCAGAGCGATTTTTGTCAGTCTTCTTCCATCTTGACTCTTTTTATTATTTTATTTATTTATTTATTTATTTCCAAACACACTTACCGATTTCACTCTTCTCCCTGGTTGTTGAGACTCTCCAGTGTAAGCAGATGTCATGGCTGGGGATGCTGTCACTGTTCGTAGCAAGCTGTGAGTTCAGCAGCACGGTTGTCTGTTGGTGTGCAGTCTCCTATAATTGTCGTTTTCCTATATCACATTTGAAATGCAGCTTGCAGAATTTGGCTGTTAATTGGCTCCCAGTCCTTCAGCAGTTTTTCAGCATTAGAAATCCTAATTTAATGTTGCTCTTTCTGCAGGGAGGGAGAACCATTTTCGCATCTTGGTTCATGAAGTCTGTGATGAATTCTTATATTTAGTTCTATCTTTTAACTCGCTCCTCAACATCCACATAAGCTGTAAATTTTGAGAACACGCTCATCTGTTTTCTCTGTTACTTGTATAGCTTTTGACCTTGCTGATTTCTAGTATCCTGGAGAGCTGTAATTGTAGCTGGTAGAGAAGCATTCATTTTAGAAATTGCTATTGCATTTTAAATATGTTACTGCCACTCCTCTATGCCTTCCCCAGCTGTGCTGCTGGTAAAAGGGAGATGGGAGCGCTCCAGTATCCAGTTTCGTCAGTCAGCCTAGCCAGCCTAAGAAGTCACCAAAGGGGATGTCAAATCCTCCGTAACCCAGGCCAGGAGACACTTGCAAAGTGCAGTAGAAATGAGAACATTACCTGGCTGGTAACAATGACAAGTGGCAGAGCATAGTAACTATCTTCAGCTGCTCCTGAATGTCCATGGGCAGAGCTGACTTGGCAGAGCTTCACTTATCCAGATGATTTCTCTAAAGGCTCAATTTTTGAGCCATCTTTTAGCATACAGTTTGTTGCAGTGGCAGCCTTGTTTGACTTGTTGACTCAGTCGCCCTACTTTGGTACCTTTGTTTGCTTGCCAGGTCTGTAGTTCATTGATGAGGGTAACTGGAAAGTCAGTGGGTCTGTAAGATCCTTACTTGACCTGTCTGGTTTGGCTTGGCCTATACTGGGGAAAGTTGCAACTCTTGGAGTAGCTCAGAAGGGTCCCAGGGGGTTCTCAAGTATCTTCTGAGATTTCCATTTGCAGATTCTAAGGAAGAGTCACTTGGCCCTGATGATGTTAAATTTTAAATTATATCTTTCTCTGCTTAGAGTTGGATGTTTTCCCATTTCTAGTTGTGCTTGGTTCTTTTACACAAAAAGTATGTGTATACTTTTGAGAGTTGCAATGATTACAAAACTGTTCCACTTAATTTTTATTTATTTTTTTTTTTAGATCTAGCTTTGTGTGCATGGCAGTGAAATACCCCTTCTTATTGCAGCTGTGAAATTTGTCTGTATAGGAAGTCCAAAGTGATACTTGACTTGTCATCTATTATGACATACTGATCCATAGTCTTCAGTCCGTGACCACGAGTAGGTTTCTTGCCTTTCCTCCTATGTCCGTAACTATATATTAAGCTATACCTATATGTAATGTATATTAAAAAAAAAAAAGTCTACTGGATGCTACATGACTATTATTTGAATGTCTTTTTCATTTATATGACTTGGAATTACAGGGAAAATTTGTGCAAGCCCACATCTCCAGCTTTCCTTGATGTTGGACAGTGTTATATATTACTGGTACCACGTGTAATCACAGGTGGAGACTGTGTTGCAGAGGATAATCTCTTGTTTGTTACATTGAGTGCTTTTTCTTTTCTTCTCCTGTGTTTTAATGAGTCCCTTTCCGGAGTAGGCTAAGCCTAGTTGTCATTTTATCAAATCCCAGTTGGTGATTGCTATTAGCAACAAGATAACACATTTTCACAAGCTTGCACCTGGTTTAAAAAAAAAAAAAGAGAGCGTGTGCTGCTTAGCACATAAGCTTTGTCTCTTGGGTTATAAGGGTTCAATTTGAATAGCTGATTCATGTTCTGTACTTAGATACTTAGTACTTCAGCTTTGTGAGGAGCTGTAACGTGTTTTGTTGGGCTTGCATTTCACTAAATTAAGTAACCTGGAGAAGTTTGAAATGCAGATATTTTCACCTCTGTTAAACAGTAATGACTTACAGTTGTAACGAAGGGAAGGCAGAAGCTGAGTTGCCACTGAGGTGTGAGGGGGGTTTGTGAGAAATAAAGCTTGCTTGATGGAGGATCTTTGTAGCTTTAATCAGTTAATTGCTTGATTTAATAACTCGAGTTTTCTAATCAGCTATGTGAATATCCATGAAACGGTTACCAAGGTCTTTCCCAGCAGCTCTTCTGCAGACAAAAAAAAGACTGTTTAAGCTGAATCCAACATTCCTTACAATCGGTGAAAAGGGTGTTTTATGTTTGTGAACTTTGGCTCTGGTCCTACAGCTCTAGAAACAATGAGGTGATTTAACAACTCAGCATGTGTTCTGCTTGCTCCCTGCCACCCACCCCGCCACTCCATTTGGACTATCTTCATTTTACTAATATAAACCACATTGAGTTTATGTGAGATTCTCTTCCATGGGAGTATCTCCATGAGCTTCTAAGATGCCAGCAGGACAGAGTTTTAGAGTGGTCTCTATTTCAAGCTGATGTAGGAAATGAAAAAAGAAAATAAAAAACCAGAATGACTTTCTGGCACATGGCCCTTGAAATTTCAACATGTCACATACAGAAAACTTAATCTCCAGTGTTTACCTGTCTGACTCTTAGTCTTCCCATCGACAATATGTAGCATCTCCATGTTTCAGCACTGTTGCAAGTAAATATGTTTTTAGGAGGCAGAGTTTATCTGTTCTGGCTGAAAAATGTACAAGAGTTCTGCTATGTCAGTTGTTCTGGTTAAGTTGTTCTTAACTGTCTCTTGGGGGGGGGTGGAAAATAACCACAACAAACTAATAAAACAGATGGAGAGCTTTGTTTCTTCGTATCTTTCTGTGACAGGCAACGTCCTTCTAACAGAATTACCTGTATTAAATTATGGATGACCTATATAGCAAAATAACACAAACTTCGGTATTTTCCAGCCATTCCCCACCATATATGTCCCAAATGGCATTCCTCTATAGATATTCCTCTAATTTCATCATGGGACAAGCAAAACTATACCCCCATGCAGCGAAGCCCTTGGTGATGTGGGATTTCACCAAAACGAGTGGGAGCGAGGAGCTCAGGATTCGTTTTAGTTTGCAGTCCTCAGGCGAACATTGCAAAAAACTTCCCAGCACCTACTAAACTTCTTGGAAAAATAAAAAGATTTTTTGTAAATTAACTTTTATTTTTGTTTTCTGTGGAGGCTGGCTGGGAGTCCTGTCTGTGAATGAGGCTTGTCACCCTGGCAGGTTGGGAATGTGGTTCCTGGGCAGGGGTGCTGGGGAGATGCTGCCTACGCACCCTTGGGGCAACCAGAGCATTTGCCCAGCTGTTTGGAGATACCAGAGAAGAAAACAAGATCAGTGTTAACTAGTTCCCGAGGGGCCTTTTCCTCAGCCCTCTGTGTCAGGAAGCTGGTGGTTGTAAAATACAGTCTTCTGGGTGAAGAGCTGCAAGCCCCCAGGCTGCAGGAGTGGTGGGTCAGAGCGATGAGGTCCTCACAGAAGAGCTCTTACATGTAGATATGCCCTGAGCTAATTAACTCACTTCGCAGGAAGTGGGACCATTTCACAGGAAGTAGAGCAGCTGATCACAACAAATATAGGGGCTTGGATTTAAGGGTTTTGTTCTTCTCCCAGTACCAGCTGCATTAAGTTCCCAGGTAAAGTAGCATAGGCTGAAGTCCTGTCTGTGGTTTAGACCATCTAGGTGCCTGACTCTTGAGGCCTTTCAGCTCCATATACCTGAGGTTGCTTTGAGCGCTGTAATTACAGTTTTTGGCTTGATTCTTTATTGCTACAACTACATTGCTAAACTAAATAGGACCAGGGCACAGGCTCGAGTGTAGTTTTGCATTCAGGTGATGTCTGCATGCTCCTGGGCAGGATTTTAGCTTTCCCTGATCCATGGCCAGTTGTGGACATGTCTCTTGAGACAGGATGGACAGAAATGTATTTCTGGAAGGGAGTTTGGGCATATACGTGGAAGCTGTGCTGTACCAGAGATTTGACACTGACTTGCTAAATGCAATTTACTGGTATAGTATATTTAATAAGGTGAAGAGCCGCCTTAATGCTCTGGTTTTGATACCTGGAGCTCACAAGCCTGTGTATGTATGTACAGATGTATGATATGAGGTAGCAGAACCATTTCTGTCCCATATGGGAGTGTGGTGGTGGGGAGCAAGCTTGCCTTCCTCCTGTGTCAGGGCTGGGAGCAGGAGAGAGACCCTGCTGGGAGGTTTGGAAAGGGTCCTGCACACATGCTGACATCCCATGCTATGCCTTGGTAGGCTGGTGGTTATAGCTGCCTCTGGGAAGCTGAAGGTGGGGTTTCAGATCTCAGACAGCGGAAGGGATTGAACCATAGATGTCTGTATTTAAGGCAAGTGCTTCATCCACTGAACCATTGAAGGGAAATGATGCTTTTGAACTGCTTAAGGGGAAGAGGTTAAAAAAAATCCCTCCCACTTTTTATTGCTGTCAGCAGAGGGGAAATAAGATGAAACAAAGAGCAAACTCTGGTAGGGAACTCATGCCTGGGAAGCTCAAGTAAGGGATTTACCTCCCTGCAGAGAGCCAGATGTTACAACTGGTACCGCCCCTCAGCATTTCTTGGGCTTATGCTGGACTCCTGCCTGTCCAGCATCCTGTCTTCTGCGAGTCCTGCCTCTGTGCTCCACACTGGCAGGGAGCAGGGGCACCGTGTTGCCAGGTGGCGTATTTGTCGGTGATTCCCGCCTTCTGCAAATGCCGAGTCATCTTTCATGATCTAGTCTGTGTTTAGTAGCTAAGAGTATTGAGGTTTATGTTTTAAAGGTAGTATATAACTACAGATCCATGTGGGTTTTTTTAATTTTTGTTTTAAAAATAGTTTTTCTGATGTTAATGTTAAATCCTCCTTAATGCACTCAAGTTCCAGTCTGAACAGATTGTTACTTGGTCAAGTCTAATTCTGGGGCTTTGGAGATGATGTTATAAAATACTTTCACTCCCTTTTTGGTAGCATATTCATCTCTGACGCTTACGGTTCCATGAAATACAGCCTTGGATTGATGAAATTAACTTTTCTTGATCCAAGAGATTAAATGTGGCTGTAAATTTTTAAGCAGAACCAGTTGCTGCAATTCCCCATCAAAGAAAAACTTGTGAACTTGAATGAGTAAGACTTAGGGAGAGCATTCTCCTGGGGAAACTGATTAGTTAATACTTAAGAATATCTTTTTCTTTCCTCTCCCCCTACATCTCCAGACCTGAAACAACACAAACGTTTCCTAGATCAAAAGAACACTCGGGTCCCTTTTATCGGACAAATATCACAAACGGTAGGCTCTTACTTTTCACTTGAGTAATGGCACGGGCTTTCACAATTCCTTTAATAAACTTGAAGTAGGTCATAATACCCACTGCTACATCCTTAAACTGGTATAAATCTTGGTTTCTAGAGTTTTAATTACAGTGGCTTCTCCCTTTAGGTGGTCTTGTTTCATGGCAGGATGCTAGACAGCTCTCTTGCTCAAAGTCATTTATGTGGACTGCGGGTATGTCTGTCAAACCATAATGAGCAATGAAAGAATGAAGAATGTTAATTTAACTGATGCTGCTTTTGCTGTTAACGTAAGTACCACCAGCTGCACCTCGTAAACAGTGCTGTTTGCTCGCCTGCGCATCGCTCTTCAGCAAGGCCTCGTGTGATTGATAGAGGTAGAATTAGACTGATGGCTTGCGCGCCGCAACTTCTCGGTAGCGCTACCTCAGTGAATGCTTTTTTGTTGCGAGAGACAGCTCCGAAATTTTAATTGCTTTTCAAACTTGTGAGTGCTGCTCCTGTCAAATGCTGATAATTGGTTTATGACATAGAGGTATTAATAAATTAAGGATAGGTCAGTGTAGATAATGCGCGTGTTACCTGCTGGAGGAACGATGGTTGGGTAGAAGTGACGCTTAGGAGATGCCGCTTTGGTGCGGTGAGGGGTTCTCAACGCTCTCACACAGCGGCTTAAACGATGGACCCTAATAGGAAAGGATTGGCCGCAACAATAGCGGTGTTCAGAGTCACTTTATAATTAGAGAAATTACTGAATAATGCAAAACTCCATGAATGGTTGTTCTCCTGGCCCTTTAAGCGTTCGTGTAAACCTTCAAAATAAAGCTGCGTATCTCCTTTCACCTGTCAGTTGTGGTGTGCACTGAGCAAAAGCACATTTTGTTCCTCTCTGGCAGGTCTTTAAGAGGGTGATGAACCCCAAGAATTTGAAACAGGCCACTTGTGCTCCAGTGCCAGCTCATCCGGAAGCATCTCTCCCCCCTGGCCTTGCTCCACTGATTAAGGTGCTCCTGTACTTCTTAGCATGAAGCTGCTTCTCATTGACATCCTGTCCAACATTTTCTTCTTTAGCTTGGTGGTTTTTTGAAGGGTTTCTCGTCTCTAGCACAGCTCCGTTTTCACTCTGTCCTGATAAACCCAGTTATTTTAGAGGTGATTTACTACATGTTTCCATTTTTACACCAAGAATGTGTCAGGATAGAATGCTCTGAATCAAAATAACTGCAGTCTTTAGGATTTAAACTATTTAGGGTTTAAAACAAAGAATACTCATTTAAGCTATTGATTTATTTTTGTTCTGTATTGCACATAAATTATTTCCATAATATTCTCCAGCTAGTAATAATTGAAATGTTATAACTTGCAACTAAATACCTTAAATTTATACCACCCTTTCCTAATGGTAATACTATACTCTTATCTCTGCACAGTTAGGTTTTAAAGCTTTATATTCTCTGTTTAAAATTTTTAACAGTTTAATTCACAACAAGCTATACTTTGGATATTTTTCTAGACACCTACAATTGGTGAAGCTCCTTGTTTTGAGTAGAGATGGGAGAGATGCAGAATGAGGCACAGCTGGTAGTTATGACTCGCAGGACCTGATGGTTACGGCACTAAACCTCAGGTTAGAGTCTGGTCTCTGCTTCTGGGATACACCCGGGAGGGCTGAGACCTGTAGTACTCCCTGGTTTCTCGTGCCTGTCGTACCTGTAGGAGTGTCTTACAGTGTCTCTTTTTATGAGGGTTTTTGACATTTTAGGCAGAATAAAGTAAGGTGAGTCCTTAGCAGCATTTGGGTGCTGCTTCATTTAGTTTCTAGATTGCAGGGCCAGATTGCCACCTCGCTACTCACTAGTACAGTTCTGGTACATTTGGAAATGCAACAGTCTTGAATGTTTTCGACCCAAGTGGAGAAAACCCTACACAGAAATGGCCTTTAAGTCATTACCACCATGGATGTAAGCTCATAAAGCTTGCCAAAACCATGTGTTTGATACTACTGTCCTCCTTTGGTCACAGCCTACCCCCTAACCTGTGTGTGCCTTTTGAGTTTTATTGATTTCTGAGAGAATTACATATATGCAAAATTCTGGTTTCCATGCACTTAGGTGATGTAATGAGGTTTTCTAAACACTTTAGCTTGTACTTCTGGGGACCTAAGCTGGTTATTCTATGGCCCCGTGCCTATAAGGCTGTAATATCTTTCTCTCTCACTTGGTTCTCTTCTAGCTCGTGACTGAGAAACTTTTCTTAGTCTTATTGCCAGTGAGTTGGTCCCAGTAAAAAAAAAATACTTTGAGTAACTACTTGCTATAATTAAACAAAGAAAAAATGTAATTCTGGACAGCCAAGGCTGAAAAATCTGACTTCTTGGGAGAGGTTACAGAAGGAAAAGATAAAAATAGTGGCACTTAAGCAGTTGTGAAAGTAATAATATAGCCGTATACTTGAGCTTTATGGTTTTTAAATGCACGAACATGCTTGGAATTGACCTCAGATTGGAAAGAGGTGTTCAATGGAATTTTTTTTTATAATTGCAAGTTGTTGTCTTTTTTTCTCGTAGCCTGAAGAGAATTCACTGATGTCATTTAATGTCTTTAAACATTAGTCTGTTTAAGCACTTACATTAAACCTAAGTTTTAGTACTTTGTTTTTTAAATTACGTTTGAAATTATTGCATTTGAATCTTACTGAGGAATATTTATTTTAATACAACATAGTATGAATTTAATTATGTTTTTTTAAGGGAAAAAACACTTTACTCTCTTGTAACAGTATTGCCATTTAGTGGACATCTAAAACTATTTCATTTATAGCCACTAAAAATGAAAGTGATTCCATAAATCACGGGATCCTTTTAATGGTCCTGGCAATGAAAATTCCATTAATTCTTACCAGTTTCAAAGCATGATGTTTCCATTTGCTATTTCTTTTTGGTTACTTTTTTGTTTTTCCCAACCAAAGAAAAGACCATGTGGTTGTATTCAGATACTGTTTTCACTGCCATAATGTCTAACTCTAGAAGACCTATCCTCCCCATCGGTGTTGATTCCTCATCCTCTTTCCGTTGGCCAACACAAACTTTGGGTGGATCTGGTGAAGCAAATCTCATGTTGGCATGCAGCAGCTTTTCCAGGACTTCTTTCAGTGGTAACACTGAAGGCATCTACTGCTGAAACCTTGTGCAGTGGTGTCAAAAAAGGCCTGGCAGGAAGCAACAGTGATTAAGAATGTGTCCTCTTGCCACAGAAGTTATCTGAAACTCACACAGGAAAACCATTTGGGGAGGTGAACAGGTAAGAGACCAAGGGAGTTAGGGAGAGGTGACATCCATACCACCAGGTATTTAATCTGGTTTCAGTAGAGGCTTCTGCTCCGTTGAGTACTGCAGTGGGCCATAATCTGGTTGTATTGCTAATCCCCTGATATACACACAAATATATGATGATTTCTTTTTTTTCTCCAACGAGAAGGAGCTTCTCTGCTTTAGAAGGTAGGAAAACCTTGGGGCTGTACATCTAACTGGGTTTTATAGGCTGGGGATGAGAACATGAACAAGAAGATATGTCAGTCTTCCAGTTCTTCCTGTAACTCTGAGGTATGAGATAAAGGCTAGTGTATCTGTCCACGTGGAAGCCGTAATGTTAGGATAAAACAGGTGAAACTCCCAGCTGTGATACCTCTCTTATGAGCTGGTAACAAACTTTCCTGTTTCTCTCTGGTACTAGTGTTAAGTTTTTGCCTGAACAAGTCTACCCTGCGAAGCACCAGAGTACTTCAGTGGATTAAATACTCCATGTTTAAAATTGAATGAATAGAGGAAATGAACTTTTTTTTGAACAAAATACCCCAACAACTTTTGATCTCATATTGGAAATAACTGAAGTGAAGGCAGGATGCATTAAGCAGTCAACAAAGAACATTTTTATTTTCAACTATTCCACTTGTCTCGTGCTAATTTTCATCAGGATTCTAGATAATATACTACTAACCATTATTTTCCCACCTAGTTTGCTCAGTACTGACAGATAATAGATGATCCTATTACAAATAGATTTGACACTGCATCCATGAAAATGTGAAAATTAGAGTCTCTCATCGTCATTTAAAATGTGTGCTCACTCACTCAAATGAGGTATAAGAGTCTACTTTGGAGATAAAATAGGCCAGATTGCTGCAAAGGCGGCTTCAGTGTCACACAGGTTAATATAGATCTATTATGTATTTATATAGCCTATAGGATGATAACTTTTTAGTAAATGATTTGGACTGAATGTGCACTTGATCAGGACTCATTAATAACCCATGGCCGCACTATTCTCTTGGTAGGAAGCTGCTCTTGCAATCACAAAGATTAATTCTGGAGCTGTCTGTTGTAGTTTGGGAGAAAGAGTCCAAAGAAACAGGTGAGTCATGTTAAGTGCTGAACAGAGATCCGTATAGAGTGAGCTGTAGGTTAAGATCCTGCTCTATCGTGGACGTTTTGATTAAAATGGCCATTTTTTTTAGCCCTTGGAATAATTCTGCATTTCTCTCAAGGTGAGGGTTGCTCACGCAACCTGCATCTCAGTGAGTGCCTAATGACAAAATATGATCTCCATGCATGAGATATTGAAGATAAATTGACTTTTTCCTGTTGGGTGTTAGGTCATACCCACGTTGCCTTGAACATTGTGGTAATGTAGGCAGAAGTTGGTAATTAGTGTGATGACACACCCAGTGGGTTTTGATGCAGAGGAGGAAAGAATTGGTTAAACATGAGACAAGAAGCATTTTCTGTTACACTGGTAACTTGATTTCCCTGTTTGATGGGTCTTGAGAGACAAATGTTTTTGAAGTTCTTTGAAGCATGGGCATCTTCGGTTGATTTGTCCTGGACTGTAGAAAATGTCATTATTTTGCACAGGCCTTGTACGTTTCTGAATCTAAGTTGTTGCAGAAGGCGGCAGGCACAGCAAAACAGTTTTGATAGACATCTTCCTCAACAGTGTGTTTCTGCAACGTGGCATTTGGGTTGTGTAGCTTGTGGAAGTGGTCTAGGACCAAACAGTTATCTGGACTAATCACATGAAAGCAATTAGTGTTCTGAGAGTCTCTGAAATATAAATATGACAAAGGAGGAGTGTAAGAAAGGGTGTAAGAAAGAGTGAGGAGAATTTGAAGGCAGGTGTTAGAGAGGCTTGTGGAGAAGGTTTTTGTACTAATCCTGACATCACTCTTAGGCCACGAGGAGAAAACTGAGGAAGTAAACAGCAGCATCCTTGGCACTGGAGCATGATCATTGTACATACTCTGTCATCAGCATATTCTCTCTTTCAGGAGATGGAGGTGTGATCATCTTATTCAAAGCCTTTGATGATAGGCTGCAGGACACTGCCTGGGGCTGTGAGACAAATAACAGTAGTCTTCTCCATGGGTGCTATCTGACTTTTAAAAAATGAATACCTTCCTGACTGCGCTGGTGCTTGTTTGTTAAGACACGAGCAAGCTCTCTGCTACCGAGGTAGCTGCTGAACTTGCACGAGTTGAAGTCAGAGCTGTAAACAAGTGTGTCAAGGGAAGCGCCGCAGTTCTTCGCCTGGAGTATTTGTGTCTCTCCAGACACGGTCAAAGTATCACAAAGATAGTTGTAACTTAATGATGTGAAATGACTTGCTGCAATGCCTCATTCGGACGACAACATCATATATGTGGTTTTCTCCAAGGTTTTCCATGCGATTCCCCCCAGACTCCTCCTAGAGGAGCTGATGCGTTACAGTCTAGACAAGTGGTCCGTGCAGTGGGTGGGGAACTGGCTGACAGGCCACACCCAGAGAGTGGTGGTAAATAGCTCTTTTTCAAACTGGAAACCTGTCCCCCAGGTATTATTGTTGGGCCCAGTGCTGTTTAATATCTTCATAATTGATCTGGTTGATGCAATTGCATGAGCCTTGATGAAGTTTGCTGATGATATCAAACTGATTGGGGAATTGGGCACTCCAGGAGGGGAGTGCCACCGTGCAGAAAGATCTGGATAGGCTGGAAGAGCGGGCTAACAAGAACCTTATGAAGGTCAACAATGACAAGTGTAAGGTCTTGCACCTGGGAAAACATAATCCAGGAGTGCAGTGTAGGCTGGGATCTACCTGTCTGGAAAGCAATGCTGTGGAATGGGACCTGAGGGTCCTGGTGGACAACAAACTCAGTATGAGTGAACTGTGTGCTGTTACTACAGCAAAGAAAGCCAACAGGATGCTGGCTTGCGTCAATAATGGCATCACCAGCAGAAATGGAGAACTCATTATCCCACTCTATTCAGCGCTTGTTAGGCCACACCTGGAATACTGGGTTCAGTTTTGGTCGCTGCTATACAACAAAGATGTGGACAGGCTGGAGAGGGTCCAGAGAGGGGCCACAAAGATGATAAAAGAACTAGGTGGCTGCTGTATGCGGAAAGGCTGAGAGAATTGGGTTTGTTCAGCCTTGGGAAAAGAAGGTTTAGGCAAGACTTTATCTCCATGTTCCAGGATTTAAAGTGTGGCTACAAAGAAGATGAAGACTATGGAGACTCCCTTTTTACAATTGAGTCACATGGAAAAGACAAGGAGTAATAGATACATGTTACTTCTGGGGACATTCCAATTAAATACAAAAAGGAATTTTTTTCACAGCAAGGAAAATCAGCCATTGGCACAATCTCCACGGAGATGTAGTGGAGTACCCAACATTGGATCTAAGATTTATTTGGACAGAGTGCTGGGCCATTTATCTAGACTGTGCTTTTCCCAGGAAAGGTTGGACCAGATGATCCTCGAGGTCCCTTCCAACCTGATACTCTGTGACTTTATGAAAGTAGTTATGTGGAGACTGTGCACTAAGCGTGTTGAGAAAACTTGCTAGTTGGAAGGTGCTGGAGGTAGCACTGATGTGCCACCCACCAAGCATGTAGCTGAAAATAAGGGATTGCGAGGAAAATACGAATCCTCTAGGAAAATGCTTTCCCTCCGCTTATCTCAGATGTAGGCAACCAAACGATGACAAGCGGTGCTAACTCTTCTTGGGAAAGGTTAGCTCTCAGGCTACCCACTGATGGAAGTTTCTCGGAACCATATGTAAAGAGCCTAAACCCTATGTTTTTATATAACCTAATTCTTAAATTAAATCTAGCAGCCCAATTTTAACAGCATGATCTCCTCACGCAATTGAATGAATGCTGCTAAAATCAACATACATGCTAAAATCAACAATTTACATCAGGAGAACAAATCCTTGCTGTGAAGGAATTGCTGCTTTTTCTAATTATTCTCGGGGAATCAAAAGTTTGATTGACTGTAACCTGCTCACCTCCCACACTTCCTCTTGTGTCTTCTCTTGCTTTCTTCTCTTTCCTCTGAAGGATATCTTTTGTAACTATCTGTTTATTCTGCTGTTTCTTTGGAGATGACAAATTAAGCTACAGATCTTTTTTTAGTGTTGTAATTGGGTGCTGGAGAGAGGAGATTAGGAGCCCTGTTATACCAGCATGCTGCTAGGTCAGCTTTGGAAATTTGGTTCGTTGCTTTGGAAAAGTGGCCAAGACCATAGAATCATAGAATAATTTGGGTTGGAAGAGACCTTAAAGATCATCTAGTTCCAACCCTCCTGCCCATGGGAGGAATACCTCCCACTAGACCAGGTTGCTCAAGCAGCATCCACAGCGTCCCTGGGCAACCTGTTGCAGTGTCTCACCACCCTCAGAGTGAAGAATTTCCTTCTTATTTCCGATCTAAATCTACCCTCCTCCTGTTTCAATCCATTACTCCTCATCCTGTCACTACAGGACCTTGTATAAAGTTCCTCCCTAGCCTTCTTGTAGGCCCCCTTCAGATACTGGAAGACCACAATAAGGTCTTTCTGGAGCCTTTTCTTCTCCAGGCTGAACAATCCCACCTCTCTCAGCCTGTCCTTGTAGGAGAGATGTTCCAAAGATCTGTGCCTGAAAGGTGTGAGGTTTTGAGTCCTTGATACAGGGTGTAATAAATGGGACAGCTGATAGGGGATTGCATAAGAAAAATATAGTTAATGCCCATCAATATGAGCTTATAGAAAACAGATCCTGTCAAGCTAACCTGGTATCTATTAAGTGTTTTTAATGTGGTTGCAAGTTTGATATTTATGGCTTCTGCAAGACATTTGACTTGGTGACACCGTTTTGATTAAAAAATTAGAACAAAGTGCTTTTATTTGACACGTGAGGGATGGGAACTGAGCTTGCTCGAGTTCAACCATTTACAGTGTGGTGTCCTACTCTAAACTAGTTGTCCTAGGCTCCCTCTGAAGTCAGTGGAAAGGAGGAGAGAAAGAGAAGAGTCTGTTGACACTGGGGAAACATGAGCTTGTAGGACAAATCTGTTGTGTAGCTTGTGTTGGCAATCTCTGTGTACATCAATAGGAGCCGCCCTCCGTCAGGGAGGCTGTGCTAAATCTGGGTCTGACCATACTGCATACACCTCAAGGAGGTTGATGAGATATGGAGAGATAGTAGAGGAGTGATAATGGTGGAAAAGAGATAGAAAGACATGCCTTTAAGCCACTGTGATTTCTTGCAGTGATTCATTACCCTAGTCCAAGAGAAGGAAATAACTGATTAGTGTTTCTATATCGGAAATTTTGAGAAAGGAAGAGTGTTAAGTCTGAAAAAAATAATACAGCAAGATTCATTGTCTAGAAATGAAGGCCAAGAAAATTCATACTAGAAAAAAACAGATAGATTTTGGCAGCAGGAGTGATTAATCACTAAAGCCTTTCACCAGCATCCTCAAAGGCATCACTAGAACTTGGTGATTGTGACAGAAATTTTACTTTTTCTTTCTGAACAAGTCCTGTGCTTTATAATATGCAAGAGAATTGGACCAAGGTCGACAGGGAACGACTAGGATTATCCAATCTGTAAACAGTGTGTTGGTCCCTGTGAACAGAGTAGGGTTTTCCCTGCCATGGTCAACTTGCCAGTCCAAAACGAGTCTGAAACAAAATGGTGAGTATATTTGGGGAATCAGAGGTGCCTTCTGTCAATCCCTCCCTGCCCAAACAATAGCTCATCCAGGTGGACACTCATGGCTTTGACAACCTTTTTGGGATGCAGTATGTTGCTGGCCATACCGCACTGCAGCAGTATTACCACCATAGTTATGTTTTTACCTTTCACACTCCTCTGTACCTAAATATTGCAGAGGGATGTTGCCTTCTCTTGGGGAATGGCAGTGTTCGTTCAGATCATAAGAACAGTGGTTACTTTTGCCCTTTCCAGCTCAGGCTGTTCTTGCCGAGCTAATGATGCTGTGCTCTCCATCCCCATTTTGCAGTGTCAGACCTAACAGAGTGAGCTATTAGGTTTTCCCCGTCATCCCTGCTGTCTCTGGTACATTGTGAACTGAGTGCAGTTCCTGCTCTCTGTTCAGTCTGTCTTTGCGTTGTGCAAGGCTTCACATAAGACAAGGAGGGACCCAGAAAACTCTGCGAAGAGCCACATACTTACTTTGCCACTGGCCTGGCTTTTTTGCAGCAGCCTATTCCTATCCTGCTGCTCTCCAGCTGCCTAATAGCATTCCTCCCACACTACAGATGGCACGATGTGGCTGTCTTCACCACCTCCGCTTGCTTATATTACCTGACTCCCTGATAGTCTCTGAGAGTCTTGCTAGAAGAGTAGGACTTTCTATTAAAACCATCTGCAAATGGCAAGCCAACAGGCTTTATTCTCTTTCTACTTTTTCTATTGACTTTTTTTAACAAAAACCTGGAAAAGACCTTGAACCGCAGAAAGTTGGTTCATGATGTCAGAGAAGTTGAGGTCTTTTCAGTCTCAAACGCTTCAGTGCTTTGATTGCTAGTCTCTCCAGCTGCTTCGGTGAAGCAATGAAGTTGGGAAGATACGTTAGTCAAGCTGTCCTAAAACTTTTCAGCCTTTTAATCCCAATGCCTTCAAACCATTTCAGAAGAAGGCATCTTTGCTCGTCTTTGCTTCGGTAAAGAAATAAAAGACCTTTCAACACATGTACTTGCCTGTTACCTTCATCGAATCTTCAGCAAAGCCAGTGGACTTCAATGAGTTTTAAAGAAGCTGACTCCACTTTAAGGATATCTACCCCTTTTGCTAGGCTGTATGTATTTGTCTTCAAAGAAACCTCACCGTTAGGGTGAACCATTTTGAACTGAACATTGCAGATCCATTAGAACTTTGCATTCGTTTGAATAAGCAGTCTTTTCAGCGGTCTCCTTTTGCATGTGAATGTTTTGCATATCTCTTTTGAACTCCACACATCTCAGTAGCTTCCCTTGAGCTTTTCCTGGGAAATAAAAATTAAATAAACTTAGAATGAGTAAGAAATTCCTATTTGCATCATCACAGTCATCTAGTTGTCAGCCTTGCTGCAGAATGCCACAGAAGTTAATGCTACCTGGATAATGCAATTCTATGTTTAACATGGTTTAGGGGAAGCATGGTGAAATACTTTCTTTGAGGATAGGCTCCTAAAATGTTTATCTGCATTTTTTTCTGGAGTGTTGTTCAGTTGGGTTGGTATGTATGCTTTAGGTTCATTTAGAGCATCAGCTAAAGACCATTAAAAGAAAAAGATGGGACTTGATAGACTATTAATGCTGAATGCCTGATCTTCTAGGTCTATAAACTCATTGCTAACTCGTGATCTCTGTACATCTTACAGTGTTTTATAAATATTTTTTTAAAGTGTCTGTAAACGATCTTGGCACACTTTGTCATAATCGCTCATTGCATTTGAGTTTGTAAAAATAACTTTGTTTATGATCTGATATTTTTAATGACATATTTCACTGTTTCCATTTAAACTTCGAAGTGACATCTTTGTTTTTCCCTTTTAAAGAGCAGCATAATCCAGATGCCTGTCAAAAGAGTTGTTGATGGAGCATTTTATGAGTAATCCTTCTGTTTGAGTTTTTTGTTTTGTTAGAAATGTTTGCCAAGCTCTTATAAAGCTCCCCATGAATATTATTGATGTAAACTTCCTTTTAAAGAAGTGATTATCCATGCAGGAATACGAACTGAACAGTCAGTTGTGAACCACAAATGTTTTCTCAAAAGTTACGTAATGTCGTAGGAGGAGTTAATTCAATGATGTAATGGAACAGGGGGCTACTGACCTAAAATTAGTCTTCCCTTTACCCAGTTTAACTCTCTGAAGCACAGGCCAACATTTGAGTTTGAGGGACTTTTTCAAAAGTACTAGACAGAATAACCTCAGGGTTACTGTCAGTGTGTCTAAATTGTTGATGAAGGGATGTTAATAGTTCCCAGCCTGCTTTCAGAGGCGTGTGATTGTGAGAAACATTATGAGTAAAACATACTGACTAGTCTTAGGAATCCAGCAATTATCATTTCAAACCTGGAGCTGTTAGACAGTACATCCAGCGATGTTCTCATTTGTTACTGTTAAAAGATTGATATAAATAACTTGTATTTTAGACATGTGCAGATACACTCTTCTCTGGTCGTTTTTCTTGGGTGACTCCTTTAGCCTTGGAGGCTGCGGCTTAAATTCTTTTGGATCTTGATGAGGACTGGCAGCATCACCGGGCTTTTTACAAGTATTTTAGGATCCTTTTGCCTTGCAAATGCTCTGGGGTCTGCAACCCTTGCAGTGTTTTCACCTACAAGATAGTAGTTGTCTGGTTGTCACTTGGGGAAAAGAGATCTGTAGATTTTGTAATAAATAATAGATTAGGGTCAATATACGTAATAGTGTTCTGCGGGTGTCATGGTGTGGAGCAGTCACTCCTTCCCATAAGGTCAAGTGGGGCTGTGAAAGTAGATGCACCTTTCAGTTCCAGCCCTGTTTTATTTTCTCTGTCCCAGCCTGTAGCTCTTGGCTGCAGCTTCACCCAGCTTCAGAGCCTGTGTAGCTCCTTGTGGGATCCATAATTACTCCCTTCTCAGACCGCTTGCTCGCTTTCTGGCAGCATTAAGACAACAGGTCACACCAGACATGATAGAGTAGGTAATTATAGGTAGAGATATATACACTAAAGATAACTGGAACAACACAGCAGCAGTCCCTCATTTGTACAGCACTGAGACCTTCTGGGTACGTTGGTCTGTACTTAACTCCCGTGTCCATACAGCTTCTTGATTGTGCTAAGCTTGGCTGTTTGCAGGGTGACTGGCTTTGTTTTGCCAGATACAATGCCTCTAAGCACCCATCTTATAAAACACCTACTTAGCCTGCCTAATAAGTGTTTATACCTCATATTGCAGTCTCTCAGGTTTTTAATTTTTTTTCCTCTTCTGATTTGCTTTACTTTGACATATTTGTTTGGAAAGAGTGTGCTCCAGCCATGCCTCTGAGTGTTTTGTTCCCTTTCTTCAGCCTCTGCCTCAAGCTGCGGTACCTGACATTGGGGAGGTTGTGTTTGCAGTGCAGAGCAGCTTATAAAGGGCATTTTTAAAGCACTTTTGCTTCACAGTTGATTTGTAGCTTGTCTGCATGGGAAGGCTTTCATGGAATATTTTTGCGTTAAGCTTTTTCTGATTAATTAACCTACAGTAACTGTTTCTGTGTCCTTGACTTTATCCTTTCCAAATACTTTTTTCATAGAATCATTGTGGTTGAAAGAGACCTTTAAGATCATCAAGTCCAACCATTGACCCAGCACTGCCTAATCATCACTAAACCACGTCCCTCACCACCACATCTACGCATCTTTTAAATACCTCCAGGGATAGTGACTCTACCACCTCCCTGGGCAGCCTGTTCCAGGGAATTAGAAACCCCTCCTTCTATGCAGAGATTTTTCCTAATATCCAATCTAAACCTCCCCTGGCACAACGTGAGAGGCTGTTTCCTCTTCTTGAGGCCATTTCCTCCTGTCCTGTCGCGTCTTACTTGAGAGAACAGCCTGACCCCCACCTCAGCTACAAGCAAGAGATTGCAGGCAGGTGCTGCGTGGTGCGTTGCACCTTCACAGAGATCCATGTTGTGCACCTCTGCTGCAGGCTGTTGGGTGATTTCTCCTTCAGGGGAGCTCTGGAGCAGTCCTTCATTGCAGCACTGAGTTGCCAAATGTTGCCGCCTGCTACCTTACTTTAGATCGGGAGGATGCTGTTGAAATCTGCATATGCTTCTCCCACCCTGTGCAGCTCTTGATGGATGAGCTGATCGACCGTATTGCCCTTGGATATTTCATCTGTAGCAGAAGCTCTGAAACAGCATGTCTTGCTGCATAAGATAATTGTGGATTTGGCTTGACAACATGTGAAATAATTCTCTCCCTCATTCTTTTTGCCTTTTGGAAACTTTTTTCTATTTTACTACATAAAGCTGAAGCATGGTGAGATTTTCGTTAGCCACTTGTTCTCTCACTGTATCTTACTGTTTGCTGGTGCGGGGTAACTTTACTTTGTCCAACCCAGAAGTTCTGAAGCCCAGGGGAATCCAATTGATGTAGTTGCTTTTTCCAAAAGATCCAGACCTGGCTCTCACTGACTAGGTCTTTTCAGCAGAAGATACTTCTGATTATTCCATCCCTTTAGTGAAGATGCCCATGTTGATGAGATAGGTCAGCTGGCACCAACTTTTTATGCCGTGCTTTGTCTGGGCTTCAGCTAATTTTACCCTGAAGAATGAGCTGCCTACTTCATGAAGCTTGCTATTACAGTGATGCAATATTTAAAGGAAATGCTTAATTTCTATCAAGTTCCTTCACGTCATTTAATTTTGAAGCTTAAGTACAGTATAAAATATATGGATCTGCCTGTGTTGAGGTTTTTAGTCTCCCAAAGGAGAGACAGCGCTGCTGCTACAGTCTCCTAGTAAGGTACCTTCACCTTCTTAAGTACTGGTACTGGGAATTGAGGCTTTACCTTTACAGATAGTGTGCTATGATGAGAGGACACAACTCTTGGTTTTGGTGTTTAAAGCTTCTTTCTGTGCTTCTGCCTCTGCCAGTTTCAGTATTTTATTCTGGTGGTTTCAGAGCTGCCTGAGAGGTGTTGCTCTCCCTGCTCCCCCTCAATGGCAACTGCAGTAAAGTTTTCATCAGATTAAAATCTTTACCTATAAACAGCCAAGATTTTCTAAACCAGTAAAACCCATCTAGATGCTAATAAATACTGTAAACTGCAGTATTTTAAACAGTAAATACCATTCATCCTGTCTCTGTGTTGCCTCAGGTAATAATTTTGATTCTTCTTTGCACGTCCAGGAGCAGGCAAGCAAACTGATTTTGAAGTTGAGCCCATCTTTGTGTACCCTTTTCATGGTGATGCATTACTGCTTGTCTTCTTTTTTCCTTCTGATCCTTCTTTCTTCAGATGTCCTGTACCAACTGTGAGGTCTGTTTTGCCTTTCCCTATGGCACTGCCGTCAAGAGTTTGCAATACCCTTTGTAAATATTCTTCATGTCTTTCATTTTTGAGGTGGGAAAGAAAAAGGTTTCCTTTATGTAAAACTTTCATTGGTTTCTCAGGCTTCTTCCCTATCAGAAACTCATTTTAATTTTTGTTACTGTCAAAGGCTCTTCTTCTGTTCTGTGAAGTCCTGGAACAAGAGACCTGGGTTGGCTTTGAAAAGTGGGTATTTCCCTAAGGAGGTCTTCCAGAGCGGCTCTGGCCTAGTGTTGCCCTTGGAGATGATGTGGGGTAACTCTAATATGATGAGTCACTATGCAAAGGAGAAGTGTTTCCCTTGAGTTTTTTTCTTTCCCTACTATAAACTGCTTCACAAACCCAGTGCTCTTTCTGACAACCAAAAAGCATAAAGTAAAAAAGAAAAGATTCTGGTTTTGTTTGAGCTTTTTAAGGAGGTCCATGCTAAATTCTCTAGGCATATTGTAAAAGAAATACTCAGTTGAAATGTCTCAACAAAGCATTCAAGAAGGATTAAATAGATAAATAAGTAAACTTTTTTAACTCCAGAATTAGTCTAACTCTGTAAGCAAAGCAGACTGAGGAAGAGGATGGAGCTCTGTATGACAGAGAGGATAGGAATGACATGGGATAACGTGGACAAGATGTTTACATATCTGTGCCTTCTCAGACCTTTCATGTACTTCTTCCTTGTATTATCTTGCTTTAGGTTTTCAAGAAACAAACTTAACCTGCAGCTGGATAGTGGTTAGGCAGGGCTGTTTTTTTCTGTGTGAAGTATTGACTAAAACTGTAAATGTTTGGTCTGTTTGCTTTATGAAAGTAATTTTGGGATGTCAGCTGGCCTTAATCCTCTCCCTTTAAACTTCTTTTTATAATGGTTTGACTTCTTTTTTTCCCCCCCTTCCTCTGTATGCTAGTACATCTTGCCTTGCAGCCAGCTCTCACTACAGATCACTCATTGCAGCATGAACCATTTGGTCGTCTAGTCAAGCCAGATTTGCTCTATGCTTTATTTGCAGAAATACACTGAGAATTTAGCAGTTTTATTAAACTCTCTTAAAGGAATAGAGCGTGACCCAATGGAGCTCATTGCTTGACTGATTCATAAAGTGATCTTGGATAAGTCATTGAGTTCTACCATGTGCTTCTGTTTCCTGTTCTTTTACCATCCTCGCCTTCACCACACCTCTTTGGACTGTAAGCTCTCAGTGCTGAGCCAGTTTTAGGCTTTCACAAGGGAAATTACTCGCCTAGGCTCTTTAAACCATAGCAAAAGTCATACAAATATAGGAGTAGGAAGATAACATCCCACAGAAGTATTTTGCATGGTAAACTTTCCACAGCTTGTCAGTAGGATTACTGAAGTGCTACTCTACCATCTTGAAATTATTATAATAACACAAATCATAACGTTAATATAAAATTGAAAAAGCTTATGCTGAGGTAATGGAAGGTTATTCCCAGGCTGCTCAGGGAAGTTGTGGAGTCTTCATACCTGGAGGTATTTAAAAGATGTTTAAATGTAGTGCTGAGGAAGATGGTTTAGCAGTGACCTGACAGTGCTGGGTTAACAGTTGGACTCGGTGATCTTAAAGTTCTCTTCCAACCAAAACATTTCTGTGATATTTTTTTTTTTGTGAAGTCCTGGTTGCATTGGTCAAGGGAAGTGTCACATTAGTTTGTATCAGCTCAATGACTTGTATGCAGCTCTCTTACCCTTGTAAGAATCTTCTTTGTAGAAACTGAAACTCCAATGCTAAAAACATGAAATCAATAGATACTATTATATCCACTTAAAAAAAAAATTGTATTGATTTGCAGATAATGACAGCAGTTCATTCTTCCAGGATTACATGCCACTTCCTGTCATAAAGATTGCTTAATATATATTACATCTGAGATGGAGAACATAGGTATAAAACTGCTTTGCCTTAATGAATAGCCATTTTACTCTGGGCATTAAAATGAGATATATTTCTTTAAATTTATCTCTGGTGGTTATCTTCATTTCATGGGCAAACCCTGTGTTACCAAAGACTCTAGAATGCTGTTTAACTTTTAAATAATCTTAGAGTGCCTTGTTTTTGCAAGTGCTTGAACCCATCCTCTCTTTGATAGCAACTAATTAAGCAAAATGTCATGCTCTTTCTGGTCTCCTCAGCATCTTTGGTTAGAGGGTTAACACCATGTTATCTTGGGTATTAGATGTTCTTTGCTAAACCCTAAGTATCTACCAGCATCTAACTCTCCGTGCTTCGTAGCAAATTTCCATCACCTTCAGGGGATTAAATACTTCATGCCGATCGTGGTGGCTTGTAACATCTCCCATTGTGCAGCTGTTTTTTTGTTGGGATCTGGCTCATTTGTAGACTATTATTATTAAGCATAGGTGACTTCATTTTCATGTATTAAAATAACTCTCTTCATCCCTTTCCAGGTAATCTGGCTTCCCAGAAACCTCCTGCTAAATGCAAGGGTTTGCTGTCCTGTTTACTGACTGTTACATCTGAGGCTGATTTTGATACAGATTCTGGACATTACAGGGTAAGTGAACCAGATATCTGTTCTTTTTGTGGTTTGTTTTTCTTTCCTGGTCTCTTATTTGTTTACACAAGAGCAGTTTGGGCTGTGCTCTTGGCCTCCTTTGACCAGCTTTCTGTCTTCTCTCAACCAGTTATGTAGATTGTGAGATAATTCAGGCTGGAAGGACCCTGTGGAGACCATCTAGTCTCAATGTCCTCCTCAGAGCAAGGTCGCCTAGAGCACATTGCTCAGGGTTGTGTCCAGCTGAGTTTTGAATATCTCCAAGGATGCAGACTCCAAAGCTTTGTTGGACCCCTGTTGCCGTGTTTCACCACCTCATGGAGGATATTTTCCTCACCTATAATCTAAATTTCCGTTATTGCAGCTTCTCTCTTCTTGTTGTATCTCTGTGCCCTTCCAAGAAGAGGCTCGTTCTGTCTTCTCTGCACCTTCCTTTTGGGGAATTGGAAAACATAGTGAGGTCTGCAGGAGCTCATCATATATTTCAGCCACCAATATCCTCAATTGGACTTGGTCCAGTATGTCAAACCCTTCTTGTTCCAGAGGGCTTACAAATCCTGCGTGAAGTGGGTGGATCGCTTCTCTGAACCTGCAGGCTGTGCTCTTTCTAACACAGCTGTGGTTCGAGGCGCTTTTGCCTTTGTTGCAAGGGCTTGTTGCTGGCTCAAGTTGTACTTGCTGTCTACCAAGACCGCCAAGTCTTCTTTTGTTTTTCCTGTTTTTAATCTGTTCTATCTTTTACACTGTTGTGCAATCCTTACTTCCAGTGTTTGCTGTCCCTTCATGGGATTCCGTGTTGAACACCTCAGTGTCCCAAATGTATCTTGATTGTAGTGTTCCTGGCAGGCTCTTTCCATAAATGAGCTTGAACTACACTTTGGAAACAATGAAAGCCCATTTCCAAGTCTTTCACTCTTGGAAATGGGCTTATTTCCCTGAGCAACTAACTTAAAGGCTTCAATGTAGCTTTAGCAATTTAGAAATATTTTTCAATTCCTATCATCAGTCTGTTCATGGTAAAACAGGAAATTTTGTATATACTTGAGTGTGTACAAAAGTGTATGAGAGACTGTATTTAATCCTTTTTTTCTGTACTAGCAGTACACAGTCATAAATAGTGTATATAATACATACATGAAACTGTTGCTGGAAAATGAGTCTGAATTATGAGTAAGGCTTTTATTTTATATTCCTTCTTTATGTTTGTCCCTGCATATGTGTGTAATGCTGCAAATTGCAAATACGAACAACTGTGATTGTAGTTGTAGTTAAACAGTCTCCAAATTGTGTTTTGTTTTAGTAGCCCTCACATTGAGTAATGTATCTGGTTTTCCTGTATTTTAATAGAGCTTGTACATTGAGAGATAGGCCAGAGGATGGACACTCAGGAATGCAGTCTCAGCCTTAGCTTGACACCCTGGTCCTTGGGGAAGGGAGACGTGGTCCTGTGCTTCTGCAGGCTTTGCTGACCGGTTCACTTGGAAGTGTCCTTTGGTCCTTGGAAGGACCAAAAGGGTATGAGTAGTTCAGTGCTCAGATCGTAATTAATAGTTTGGCCGGGGCAGAGATCATGTGCAAGCCCCTTGGTTTATATCTACCAAGCAGGGGAGAGAAAGGAAACATTGAGGGGCAAGTGGAACAGAGAGAGTTAAACATATTGAGTTGGGGGAAAATAGCTGAGCAGAAAATAAGAGATGTGAAAAGGAAAAGAAAATGTACAGAAACGAGAATGAAGACTTTAACTTGCAACAAAGTTTTGATTTTAATTCAGAGAAATGTTGTCCAACTCTGAAGAGGTAGTTATACCGGAGCGGCTCATACAGTGATGAGTGACAGTTTAATTCACTTTCTGTGGTGGGGAATGTCTAGCAAATCCAGCTTGTGATAAGTTGCAGCATCGTCTAGTCACATCAACATGAAATGCTGAGGATAGGTTTAGGCCAAATATCAAATCACTGCCATGTTACTCTGTTAGACTATGGTATTGCCTGTGTGTGTTTTCTGCCATCATGGCTGTGATCTAGTTGTAACAAAAAATAATAAAAAAGTAATTTGGAAATGAGAAGCTGGTGTTGTCCAGACGTCCTCCTGAAGGCTTCTGTTACGTGTGAGAAGTTGTTTGAAAGAGGCTTGAATTCCAGAATGGACTTTGTCTCCTACTGGGAATGGGCTGCACGTAGGAGTTGCACGTTTGTCTGCCTTACCCATTTTTGGATATTCTGAGTTCAGCTGTTCCCCTTAAAAGGCCTTTTAACTCGCATAGTTTTTCTGAAGGATATAAAAAGTATTGATGCATATTGACTAGCCCTGTAAGCCCTGACAGTCACGTGTGGTTGCAATTTTTGTGTTCCAACTGAGGAAGTACTTAACCCCAGTTTTTCCTTGTTCAAACTGAATTGCTTTTCACTGTATGCAGCACCTCTTATGAAAGTGCGGGTAGGAGGGAGGAATTTGAAATGAAGAAGTTGAGAGCTGTTTCTGTGATGCAGTTATTTTAATAACCGTGGGTCCCTGCACAGGCAGACTGATTGCTTTTTGCAGTATTTCTTAGGAGGAGAGAGGGTCAGGAAGGTATGTAAACGCAAAAGCGAGACCTCAAAGCACCGTGTGCATTTAGGAGCTTGCACAGAATGATTGCGTTTTGCTTTTCGTTTTTATAGTTTTTAGGTGGGCGAAAGCAAAGACTTGGGTTTGTTCCATTTCATCCTTTTCAGGAAAAGGAGCAAGCTGAATAAAGTAGAAGTTAGTCACAGGAAGCCCGAGGTCATACTTTCTGTATGAATTTGTGATAAGCTTTGGGATACGGCAGAGAAACCAAAGAATAACCTCACTTGTCTTTGGTATGATATTCGTAGACTAATTCAGTTTGGGAAACACCTTGGGAAGTCATCTTGTCCAACCTCTGCTCCGAGCAGACCGTGCAGGCTGTTCAGGGCTATGCCCATGGCCATGCCAGTCCTTTAATACCCCCAAAGCCAAGGGCTCTGCAGTGTCCCCAGGCAGCCGTTCTGCTGGTTAAGCACCCACTCCGAATTTTTCTTCCTTATGTCTTACCAGACTTTCCCATGTTGCAACTTGTGCCTGTTGCTGCTTTTACTGCGTGCCCCGGGAAGAGCCCGGCTCGCCGTATGCTTCAGACCTTTAACCATCCACTAAATCATGACAAACTGAAGATCTGTGTTTATAAAGGGCTCAAATCAATGTTTGTCAAGCACCTATGCATCAGCCAGGATTTTTTTTATGTATGTTTTTGAGCCCATTGAACCACTTCTGTCAATGTTGTTGTTTTTTTTTAACTGAGCTCTGATTTTGCTCTGCTGTTACGTCAGGGAGCAAGGATGGAGTTAGACACAGGCAACGTTCATACTAACATTTCTATAGGCAACAACACAAAAATACTTAAGTTCCTTTATTTCTATAGATAATACATGTCAGGTGGACCTGGATTTACTTACAGAGCTTGGAGTTGGATGTGGTTCCTGTTCCTATTTCTGCCACAGCTGCCTTTGTAATAGTTGTGCCTCAGCTTTCATGCTGTTACGACAGGCATTATGTGTTCTTATTCACAAGAGTGCTGTAAGTTCTATGGTAGCTTTTGGTTCCTTGGGAGAAAACTGCTATTAAGAAGGCAAAAAAAAAAGCATGTTTCTAGTGTAAACTACATGCTTGTTCTTATACAGGGTTATGTTAACTCCATACTCTTTGTAGGTTGCTTTTAAACCAAAGAATGCTTTTGTAATGCATTGTGTTACCGTACAAATTAGATGCTTTTATCCAAATCACTTGTTGGAAGTCGAAAGAGACGTACACGGGGGTTGCTGGGATGGCCTCATTTTTCACATTCAAGATTTGGAAGTAGAAACAAAGCTTAGAAACTTGGGGTTCTTTAAAAAATTAAGTCCTTTCACAGAAGCAGTTAAGTATTCTTTTTTGTCAGCTTTAATAATAATGAGTTTTTGGTGCTAGGATGAGCGATAATTGCAAATGGCAAGAAGTCATCAGAACGTTGCTACTCAGATTGCAGATTTTATTAATCATAAAAGAAATTATTCACCTAGAAAGGCTGCTTTATAAGTGCTCAT
The DNA here is from genome assembly GCA_013396935.1 of Baryphthengus martii. Lineage (NCBI taxonomy): Eukaryota > Metazoa > Chordata > Aves > Coraciiformes > Momotidae > Baryphthengus > Baryphthengus martii. The sequence goes on along the minus strand of VWZK01014961.1, from coordinate 142,599 downwards.
TTGCATGAAGACTTGCTGCCTAATTTATTTTGTTTAAAAAACCCCATAAGAAACCACAACCAAAAAATTCACAAGTTTGGTTCAATCCTTCAAAACCTTGATTATTTTGTTCTTTCCATCCATTTGGCTTATAGTGTCGTCTGTGCTCCTGCTTAGCAGTGGGACCAATCTTATTTTTCCCCTCTTCTCTCTCACAAATGTATCTGCTGCTTCTTGGATTTATTCCATCAGTTGACTACTATGCATCTTCCCTGCATGCATTTCCTCCACAATTAAAAAGGATGTTTATCTTTTATGAATGACTTCTTAGGTAGATGAGTTGTTTGGCCCTTTACATGTTTCTGAGCTTGTGAGGTGTTGGGATTTGCAGATCTAAATTAAATTTTCATCCATTTTCTCCCTTTTCTTTTATGTTATTTTCAACATGAATCTTGATTAAATAAAGATATTGTGCACATCCCTCGCTGTAGGAAAAAAAGTAGTCCGTGAGCCTGCTCCGTGAGCTTAAAACAGGATACATGCTAAAGTATCTATTTAATTTGAGGTGTTGGATGGTAAACTCTTCAGGGTGTGGGTACAGCCTTTACGTGTTCCTGCTGGAGAATTCATACAGAGCATGGCTACAGCATGAATATTCAACAACTGCCTGCCCCTTATTCCTTATGCTGAAATATTAATACTGCAGTGATTCTGCACCTAATCTTGCCAAGATCATGTGTGTGTAAGGAATCCTACTGACAATATCCTGCATGCACCCGAGCCTTTTTGCACAATCATGTCTTTCTGGACCATGCTGAACACCAATTACTCTCAGTAATGCAGCTGGATCTACAGCTGCTCTTGCTAAAATGATGATGGGCTTTCACGCGGCAGGCGAGGAGCACGGGCTCTGCTCCTGGCTGTGTGCCACTGAGTCACCATTTTAGCCTGCAGAAGGACATTAGCTCCAAGGGGGTAATAAAGCTGCTGCTCATCGTAGCAAAAGTAATTTCAGACGTGCGGATAGAGAAGTACTTTAATGCCCATTGTGACAGAGCTCTCTTTGAACTTTGCTGGTACCAAATGGAGGTCCTTAGCTGGCATTTTCATCTCTTCGGCTTTTTCAGGATTGGATTGCAGGTGGCTTGGTGGCAGAATGGCTTCAGAACTGCAGGATTCCTGTGCTCTGCCATGCTTTGAGCTGTGACTTGAAAACAGGATTTTGCAATTGTTACTGTGGATTTCTGAGTCTATTTTCTAAATTAATATTTAAAGTATGCCCCACCAGTTCTGGTCTTGAAGTTGGTTGTTGAAACTATAATGTATTTCAACACAAAATTATGCAGGATAAAGTGAAGATTGGTATGATAGTGGAGCAGATTCTACTGTTTCATGTATATTTGAAAGCTGAGAAAGCTTCTGCTGAAGTCAGACGACATAGGCTTGTCAAGTTGTTCATGAACGAAAAGATTGCTCTTGGATGGAATTAATTTGCAGTATCTCATTTACCGTCTTAGTTTTGTCATGAATTTCCCCTACTTGGCAGCCTGAAATGCCAAGTGAAAAACTGTTTCAGTGGGAGATAATATAATATATTAAGAAAATGTTATTGATCACAGTATGCCTTTACTGGAAGATGACTTTTTCTGATCGGAACACAAGAGACTTTGCCTTGTTATAGTAGGAAAATGTATTGTAATATGCCAACAGGATTACTGTTAAGGTCACAGAAACTTTGTTTTTACATTCCACTTCCTCTGGAAGCGAGTTTCTGCACAACTAATAGTGTCAGCTGGGGCTAGAGTAAAAACAGTTTAAGTTTTAAACTCTATATGAAAAAAAAAAAAAAAGGTTCCAGAAAGATTTTGGTTTTATGAAGGAAGGAAGTGAATGCTTTTTTCCCTATCAGCAAAGGTCAGAACTTAGTTCGATAGACGTTACTGTAAGCATTTGGTTCTGATGATGGTCTGTATTGTGGTGGTTGTTTGTCAGAATCAATTAACACGTGTTTTCTCATCATACTTGTATTTTATGTATGTTATGGATAGAAAATCATGCATATGTCACACATAAGGACTATGAGGCACTTAATTTTCCTACCTAATTTGTGAAGATTAGCCAAGTGGAAGAGTCTGTGTTGCCCACAGACAGTGTATGAGGGTATATGGGCATCATTACTCTGCAAAGCATGAGGGTGTAAATTTTTGATGGGTTGCCCAGCACAGGCATCTTATAACAGGGACACAAATTTATTTGATTTAAATAGGGCTCCCACTACATAAACAGTAGCTCAAGGCCCTTAAGGTCCTGCTTGCAGTAAGATTGCTTTCTGCTGAAGGGCTCAAAGATTTCCCGTCAAGAGTAAGCATGACATTAAGATGATACTTCTGAAAAGTATTTTGAGCTTTTTCTAATGAAACAGATCCAAAACACATTCTGTAAAACTTAACTCTTTACCAATATGTCTATGTAATTTAGGTTATAGTGCTGTAAGTCGTGTTAATTTAGACTGGAATCGTGAACTCATTTGGAATAAATTGGTGAGGATTGCACTGTAAATCTGAAAATACTGTATTTTCTGAGTTTGTTTTCCTTTCGTCCTGCTCCACTTCCATCACATTCCTCCAGTGGTTTTCTTGGGGTTTTTTTGCAATAAATCTCCACTTCAGTGAATTTGAAGATATAAACCTGACTGCAAAAATTTATCTCTGGTATGGTAGCGGGTAACCAACCTGCTCAGGGTTCCCACACAGCAAAACGATTTCTTCACTTCAACCAGCCATCACCTATGCAGGCAAAGTAGTGTTGCTGAAATTACTGAAATTGTTGTTGTATCCTGAAATGTAATTATAGTGCTTTGCTACTTTTTCTAGTTCAGTTTGGTCAATGAAAAGTTGTTGGTGTAAATCAGGGGAACATTTTCCTGGCTCCTTTTGGAGACTCTTCTAATATGTTGATAGCCATGCACAGGAGAGAGATGACTTGCGTTATTAAAGTAAGCAGTTAATATTAAGAATTGAAAGGTTTAGGTTCTGGCTTTTAAGGGAGTAAAATGAAAACAAACCCCAAGTCCCTAGATTCCTCCCCCGCCTCTTTAGCTGCAAGAATTTGGTATGGTTTATTTAGCACAGTAGACATGACTTGAAGTCAAGTGTAGTAAAGGTTACACAGGAATATTGTTAGACTTCCTGCAAAAGTAAATTTGTGGTTTGTACTACTCAGGATGTTTAAAAATATGCAAAAACCCCTCTCTATTTTCCTCTCTTGCTTAAAGAGTTTGACCGTTACTAGCATTGCTTTACTTCCCAGTCCCCATGAGACCTTAGTTTAAGACAACTTGGCTTGTAGGATCAGCTCAGCTAATGCAGATGTCTACCCTGTGGGACTTGTGCTCCTAAAGATGCTTTATGTTGCTGCATGTTTTCTTACCACTTGGCAGGAAAACGATGCTCAGCTTTTGTAATTCTTTTCACCTTCCCAAGATGTGCCAGAGCTCGCCCCACTCACAAAGCATCTCTTGTGTGGGCATGAATCTCCAAAACGCAGTGGCAATTTGGCATGGCTGGTAATACCTCCCTGTCAACTGTGTTTGGTAAGAACAGGTAAAGTTTCAACAGATGTTGTTTCAAAACAACTGTTCAGCATTTCCACACAACCTTTTGTGACTAGCTCTCCAGAATGCTGTTTAAAATGCCACTGGAATCAGCTATAATCTGGCCAGCCGCGTGGATGAACTTTGGTACTTGGTTTGATGTGCCTGAAAAGATGAATTATTTAAACATAAAGCCATTTAGTTTTCATGTTCCCTATCCTCATGAACTGAAAGTCGAGGGGAAGAGGAAAGAAAAAAAGAAACCCCATGGGAGAACAGTTTGTGTTGCTTAAATCATAGCTGAGTTTTATTTGGTTTTGAAATGATTCTTGGTGGGCACTGTAAACACAGGGAAGGTATCTTTCACTTTTACTGCATTTCACGCTGAGCATGAAAATTCACTGGTAAGCAGAAAAGACGACAATCTATAAAATCCCTTTGTATGTTTGTAGAAGAGCTTGATATAATGACACGAAAGATATCTCTTAATCTATGCATCTAATTGTAATGTAGTAAAGAACAGCATCTCCACTTACGAGTATGTGAGCGAAAACATTTACGCTGAATGTTTATGGGAACACAAAGAGGCAGTTCTTGAAGAGCACAAAAAGCTTTCTAAATTTTGTTTTCCTGCTTATAGGAGTTGTTGTTTGTTTGTTTTTTTTTTTTATAATGCCTTTTGCGCAGATGAGAAAAACTGAAAGATGCAGAATATCACATATCTGATAGCGATGGGGTTGTAGTGGGAAGATCACGACCAGATTTGAATCTTCCCTTACTCAACCGCAAGCCTGCTCGTGAGCTGCTTCGCATCCCCATGAAAGGCAACTCTGCACAGCCTGGATTCAAATAATAGAGTTGCCATTAATGTCCGACATAAAAAAAGATGATTGGTTGTATGCTTGAGTTACGGGAACCCAGAAGTGGTGAATTATACGGTACACGAGGGGATATTTATGCCGCTAATGCTTAAAACACGGCCGAATGTTCTGTGCGCTATAGATGCTTTCAAATGGCAAAAACAAAGGTGCGTGTAGCAGTAAATCCAGTTATTCTGATAGTTGAATGGCCCTGGATCAGGATCTGACTGTGCAGTCTCTTCAACATGCAGAGCAAGTCTGGTAAGCCCCTCTTTAGTTACTGCCTGTTACAGGATTATCAGCTTTGAATCAAAGAAAATAATTTCAAATATGTTAGGATTTAGGGTATATTGTTTCATCTTCATCAGTTTCTAATGCAAGAATTGTTTTTTTCCAATTTATGTGCAAATAGGCTTCTAAAATCTGTGCTGTGAACAGAGATTTTGTCAATTTTTTTTTTTCTTCATCAAATTACTTCTGTTCTGCTAATAACTGTCAAATTGCACCTCAGCTCAGCATTTTCTTGATTTATCTTGCCTGCAGTAGCTAACAGTAGCTCTCTGAGGTGTATCACTTGGCTGCTTTGCAAACAGGGCGCTCTCGAGATACTCAGCTGTGCATTTAGGGGTTTTTTAAACGTTACAGCAATTACATTTGATTTTTAGAATTCATTGTTGAGTCAAACTGGATGAATTTTTCAAAAACGTAGAGGATTTTATCTCAGATATTCGTACGCTGAGCAGACATACTGCATTCATCATTCTGCGATGTCTAAAACGTTTTAGCTTTGTGGGTTTAGTATTTTTTATTTACAAAAAACTATTAGTCTTCTCCTTCCACTAAATAATAATTTCTTCTCTATTTGCACAAATCCAGCCCTTCCCGAGTTTCTCACGTAAAATACTTAGCAGGAAGGGATGTACTGGAGAGCTCTTCGTTTGGGTCTGGTTAGTAGCTCCCATCATCCATTGATGTTGGTGATGGCTTCTTCTGGCTGCTTCCTTTCTGAAGCAAAATGATGTTATTAATCAAAGAGCATTCGCTGAGCTTGAGATGAATTTCATCCGATACAGAAAATTTACCTGTATTCCTTAAAATACTATTTCTGAAGCACTTTCTACATTTGAAGCAATTTATTTCTCTCAACCTGCTATTTGGGAAAAAGAACTACAGGAAAAAAACGCTAGCTGGCTACTAAGCCTCTCCGAGCAAAGCATACACTAGCCCATCTTAACTTGCTAAAGAACTTATCATTTTGAAAGAAGGTGTTTGATATTAAGAAAACAGATGATTACCTGTCTTGGTGTGCTGTGTAGACTTGAAACCAGTAAGATCAATGCATCCAAATTATAGCAGCTTTCTCTAGTGTGAATGAGATGCTACTTACATTTTCAGGTAAAAGAAATCAACAACTATTAATTTGGCAGAATTATTTATTTCTTACTGATGATATTTTCAGTGTATCTAATCAGAGCACTCATGAATAGAAATGAAACAATTTAAATAGAGGCAGCGCACATTGTATGATCTTGTTTTCTCAAACTGTTCCATAATGCAGTGAATAAATTTATCTGTTCTACTGAAAAGACTCCTGCAGAAATCATGCACAGTGCTTGCACCTCTATTATTTAATACGGCTGTTTTATAACTCTTGGAAGATGGTTATTTCTGCTTCTGCTACAGGCACCTGGAAAAAAATGTTCATTTGGGAGGAACACAAGGGAAAAGTACTCTTACAGTCTGAAAATCCAGACAGATGCACCAGGAGTGCTTGACTGAAAGATGTGCTAGAAAATTATGAAATAGTCTTACTCCGCACCACTCCCCAACCCCTTGAATAGCAAGGTCCCCATTTACAGAAGATAAATTGGTCAGTGAAAAGAGGTTGGGCTGAATCAACATTTGAGCTCCTTGGAGGCCCAGGAGGAAATGCAGCTGAGCAGATCAAATGGTCATGAAATCATGCGGTGACACTTCAGTTTTACTCTGAATCACCGGATAAATTTGGGACACTGGGAGAGAGGCAAGTTTTGGGTGGCGTCATCACTAAACAACTGTTGGCTGTCCATCAGGCCTGTGGGGAAACTGATAGGCTTTGCAGAGGTCTGCGGTCTCCATCAGGTGATGTACTGTGGCCTGTGCAGTTTGGGATGGTGGTGGCCAAGGGTGACAGTAATGAATTTTGCAGTTGTTGCTGATGGAGAGCACTCTGTCAGAAGCAAGCTAGGGAATCAGACCACATGGTGTTGTGGCCTGCACTGGTTAAAATACCTGTTCAGTAGTATTTTCCATCCAAAATTCAGATTTGGTTGTTAAAAGAATATTTATTTTTAGGTTTTTGGAAAGTGCCTTTTTTTTCTTCCCACCGGGGAGAGTTCTTTTACAACACTACAGATTGAGTATTTATATGGGGAGCTATACTTGTCCTTGATAACTGAGAACAGAAATAGATCATAGAGGTGAATCTAAACCAGCTGGAAACAAAACAGGAAATTAAGGTGTTGTCTTATTCTGCCTGCTGAAAGGATGCAGATACTAGATGCCATCATCACTTTTCTTACAGTACCTTTTAGAGCTGCATCTCCACTGTGTTCAGGCAGGTTTTTGGTGAGCAAAATCTCCTAACCCAAAGCCACTAATCCAATAGGTTTTAGATTGCAGTAGTTAGTTTGTAGGTACCAGAATACAAATGCTTGCTTCTCCTCACTAAAGCCCTGCTAGGACCCTTCAGCATAAGCCGTGGCACACATTGCACTTTTCCACAGTTTTTAAGTCTCCTAATCCTTGGAAATGGGTTGTGGACAGTGCTAGTGAAACTGGTTGCTGTGTTTATGATCCATCTCTTTTTTTCTTTCCTTTTTTTTTTTTTTTTTCCCCCCTTGAGGAATTTTAATCCCAGAATGAATTCCAGCACTTACATGCTCTTAAAAACCTTACTGGCAACCATCACCTCTTAATCTTTTTACATTTCTTGCGATTAGCAGTGCTTTCTAATCCTGACACCAGACCCAACAGCAACTGTTAACTGCACTTCTTGTTTTACAGCTAAATCTAATCCTTCCAGCCGTCTGAGGCCAGCATTGTATTTATCACTCTGAAATTACTAACTGCAAGATGTTGTGGCAGTTCCTTGAATTGTATTTTTTTTTTACTTTCTCTTTCCTTGTCATGGATTGATAAATGCAGCGATTAGTGTAGTTGTTTTTTTTTATATATGATGATTTCTAGAAAAAGATGAAAATAGATGCTTTTCCCTTCTCTCAGTCTTTTTTTTTTCCTCTTTTTTTTTTTTTCTTTCTTCTCCTGGTCCAGGAGAAGCAAAGAAGCATTTTGCTTTCTACCTGAGTTTATGATTAGTAGTGAGATGTGTAGGTGGAATATGTTTTAGCGGGCTTTTTTTCCCCCTCTTCCTTTCCCTCCCCCCACACCTATTAATATATCTGTTAGTAAGCTAATGCTATTAGGTTATGCAGACTGTTCAGTGTACAAGGAAAGATAAGACACACATCAAATCCTCCCAGTGCCCTAAAACATCGTTCTGTTCTGTTAAAGGCTCTATGTGTGTTTGTCCGTGAGGCAGCAACAGATTTTATACCCAGTCACTTAGCAAAGAAAGGGTAAGGAAAGTACTGTTACATATTTACTGGCGTGGTTGTGGTTTTTTTCCACACCCCACTCCACCTGGAAAGATGTGTGGGCGTTCACAGTCTCTACAGGAACTGCTCTGAATTTGCATTGGGAAGGGGGGAAAGGAATGGCTGAAGAAATGTAAGCTTACTTCTCTTTGCTGCTGCTTGATTTTTATGTGTTTTTTTTAAATTTATTTTTTTTCCCTGAGGTTGGGACAGGGAAAGCTTTAGCCAGGAGCACACAGTGCCCCAAATGACCCTATTTGCTTAAATTCTAAAATCATTTTTAAGGTGGATGAAAAGAACGGCAAAAAAAAAATGAGGCACCGAATGAAAGATAGTACTTTTACCTAGTCACAGGAGGTAATGGTTAACTGTGTCTTCTGCTGCTGGGGTCTTTCCATGGGTCTGTTTTTATCAACTTCTTCCCTCAACCAAAGAAAAGATGAGGTGTATCTGTTACTGGCAGTGCAAGCTTCAGAAAGTCGTTAAGATTTTAAAGCAAGGTAGGAGGCTTTTTATATATGTGTGTATTTATGTGCTTACGTATTTAAAGAGCAGTGATCTTAGCTTTGTAAAGATCTCATGTCTGCAGATTTCACTGTCTGAAAGCTCATCTGTTTTTTTTCAGTTGATGGACTAATAAAAGGTGGTACTTCTCCCTGTGCTCTTTGCCTTGCTTATATCTCTAGATCATGTCAACTATGGCAGAAAAAAAATAAATGCTATGCTTATATTTAAAATGGGAACAAAAAGGCAAAGCGATACATAGTTCAAAACAATCAAAATGTGACTGTGTCCTTGCCCTTCTGACCTTATTAAATGTATAGTTACTTAAACCATTTTAATCCCTTACTAGCAAGGTTGTCTGGTGGTTGGAAGAGGAAGCTGCGCCTTCATCTCTACTCGGGCAGAACTGCTTCACACCTCTGCTCAGGAGAGAACATGTCCAGCATCTGGACACTTGGGCTCTCTTATGTTGAACAGCCAGGAAATACCAGGAGCTGCATCCTCCCCAAGAACGTGTGCACACTCACGCTGCCCCTGCCTGCTCTGGCTGTTTCTGTGTTCCCAAGGTGGTTTTGGGACTCTTCGGGCCTCTTCTGAGGCACAAGAGTGTAACATTCTTCTACCCCTTCCTCTGTTTTTCCCCTTACTTGCTAGAGTTCAGCTGAGGTCCCTGTTGAGTTTGTACAAGCTTCTGGAATGTTTTAGCTGTGATTAATTTAGTCTTGACTTTCCAAAGGGTTAAGAGGCCCTAATAGATGATGAAATAGGGCTGCCACCCTTTAAAATTATTTCTGTGCTTCACGCCTTTGAGTGTTCTTCCAGATAACTCTAAAACTTTCAGGGGTGGGGCAAAAAATATATAAAGTACACAAATCAAAGTTAGTCTTTGTAGTTGTAGGGGGGAAGGAGGAAGCTGGGGTGCTGGCTGGGCTCTCCTTGGCAGCCTGGCGGGAGACACTGATCCCCACTGCTCTTCTGAGCTGCAAATTCTCATGGCTGTGGAAGGAGGGAATGAAGTGAGAGCTGATCTGGGAGCTGGCGATATTCATCCTGGATCTAAAGTTACATTTCAGGAGGCCTCACTGAAAACACAGGGCTCGTGATATAGAAAGAAGAGGCTGGGTGTGCGTGTGTGCGCGCGCCCTAAATTTTAGGGTCCTAATGCTTTTACTGCCATCTTCAGTGAGAAACTGGCTTAATAAGGCTATATCACGAATTAGAAAGTGATGATGATTAGAAATCGGAGTGAACAAGAGAAGCATGGTGTAAATATGCCGTGTAGGTACCCTGAATAAAATGTAAAGAAGTCTGGGGTGACATTTTCGGTCTTGTTGTAGTGCTGCTAGCAGCCGTGGAGAGTTCTGAGCTTGAGTGCTGCAGTTATTTTACATGGTTTACCTCCTTTTTTTTTTTTTTCCCCCCTCGACTGAATTTCCTAAAGAAAGATTTCCTGAGCCCTGCCTGTTCCCTCTCAATTGAGCGCTTCTGTTTCCTGCCCAGCATCAGGCCTACATACAGTGTAGAAAAATCACTCTGAACTGTAAACATAAAAAGGAAAGCCTATTTATCAGGAATTTCTCTATTTCAGCAAAGAGAGAATATCTCTTCCTTTGAAGCCTTCTGACCTAAAGCCATGCTGAGAGTTGATTAATGTAAGAAGTTGCATCTTCCACCATCTCTTGCTTTTTAGTTCCAGTTTTGAGCTCTAACTGTAGAATGGACATGGTGGGAGGCAGACAATCCCATTACCCTGCTCCTCCTTCAGCGTATCCGGTGAAAACTTTTTTTCTGCTATATATTGTAAAAATCAATATTCCAGCTGATGAGAAGGAAGGAGTGGTATGCAGGTTGCTACCTAGGGATCTGCCATCTGCTGGGCATGAGATTGCTTTCTGCAATGGTTACAGTCTTAGTCTAACATGCTGCCTACAAATTTTGGGGTTATATGCCTAAGAGATGCACTTTTACATTTTATAGTGGCTTTCAAAGGGACAGGACTGATCAAGGCTGCCATCCTGAATAGTAGATGTTCATTCCCATAAAAATTGCTTGTATAAGTAAATAGTGTTCCAGAAAGTGACAGGCCTAATCCCTTACATCAAATTTTATTCATTCTTTTACCTCTGTAAATGTAATTTCTTCAGTAGTTTTTGAAGCTTGGAGACTGATAACCTTCAGGCTACTCTGTTCCTTAGAAACCTCTTCACCTCCTTCAAAACAGCGTAAGCAGTGAGCAGTGAAGCTGAAAGAGAAGAAGATAGTGATTAAAAACTTAATACAAGTATGTGGGAAATGGGAAGAATCTCAAGTTCAGAAGACACTAAGATTCAAGAATAAGGAAGTTTAATACTGCTGCGGCCCTGAATCCCAGCAAGGCAGCAATAATTACAGACATAGCAATATTCATCTGAAAAATCTCTTTCCTTACCAATCTCCCTTGTTAATGCCAGCTCAAGCGTTTGACTGCAGGACCGAGGTGGCTCTGTCCAGCAGTGATGCGGGTTCTGCGAGTGGGACGGTGAATCGATATGCAAAGCATGTTTTTAACTGCTTGAAACCCAGGAATGTGCTGTACCTGACCACAGCCTATTTCAAGGTCTGTCAACTTTGAGGATTCAACGAGAGCTGGCAGTGTCTCTTTTTGAACATGCCCATGAAAATAATTGTGAATGATTAATTTTAATTACTGCTGGCTGAGGGCAGATCCTTGGTGATGTGGATGGGTTTTTATTACGCCGTGTTGAAGAGTTGTCTGAGCTGGAAAACTCTCGAACTTCTCGTGGTATGAAAGGTGTGCTGAGGAAAGAGCACATCTGCAGAAAGCTCTTTTCCCATTTCCTGCAATCACTTAATGGTGGTGTAGCAGCTACAGCCGCTGCCTGCGGTGTGCGCCTGTGCGTTAGTGCAGAAAGAACTTGAAACTGGGAGCGGGGGTTGGCTGGAGGTGAGGACAGCTGATGACTACCCCTGTTGCTTTACGGTCTTTCTGACACTTGTGTTGTGTTAAACTGGAAATGTGCAGAGAGGATGAGTAAACCAATCTGAAAGGACTGGATTTCTATTTTCGCTTTAAAATGCATCCCTTCTGCCTCATTTGGCCACAATCTTGCAGTTGTATTTCATCTCGTGTCAGCATTTAGAGTAGTTATCCTTCAGAACAATCATGTTAGACTTCCTTGATGTACCTCCTGTGAAACCTAGTCCAGGGATGGTGTGCTGTTTTCTCTATTTCAAAGATGTAACTGAAACAAAGGCTGATCAGAGGCTACCTTACTGAAATCTGTTTGGTTACCTAACGTCCCAACATTTGTGTGGTGTCTGGAAGACTGTTGGGGAAGGAAGAGATTTGAGCTTCAACTTACCTGTAACAGCGGGTTTCCTAGTCACTGAAACATCTTTGCTCTGAGACATTAAACCAAAGTGTCTTCATTCCAGTTTAGGAAGATTGATTTATTGCTAAGGTTAGAGTATGTGTTTAGATACATGGATACCTAAGGGGAAAGAGAAGGTCTATCAGGTGAGCTGTTGGCCTCAAACTCTGCAATCTACAGGTGAAATCATGTGCTTGACTTCTCTCCTCACTTTCTCACTGGCTTGCTCTTTTGGCCTTGGTCAAATAATTTGACCTTCTTCTTTTCTTACATTTTTGCTTTTCTATTAAAAAGATCCATCTGCTAGGTGGAGACTGAATTCTTTTGTTTATTCCTTTTCTTTTTATAATCTTGAATAATGCAGAAAAAAACTTTTATTTGGGAGTGTATAGAGCAGAATTGAAATTGCATGCAAAAGTATCTTCCAATCATTTAAAAACCCCCAAAGCATCCCTTATTTAAAAACGTCTGCTCATGGAAATATTTATTCTCAACCAGTGAACTTCAGTTTAGTATTACTAGGCTTTGAACTATAAGAGTGTGCAGATCAGCAGCACTGATTTATGTCCCTACAGAGTTTTAAGGAATATTCCTAATCCAAGTGGTTTTCAGAAAGGTTTCCATAGGAGGCTTGCTGCTTCTTATTAGAGTGGAGCTCTGCAGACAGCTGAACTTCAAGGCCTGAGCTGTTTATATATGCCTTAAAATTGTATAATTTTATTCTACTTGGATATTTATACAGTCCTTACCAACTTGCCATGACCTTGGCCTTATGGCCTATGGCCTTCTGGAGGCAAGCGCTACATTTCCCTAGGAAATTGTATTGCAGCGCTGGGAGCGGAGCTCAGACCACCTGATCCTCAGACCGGTGGTTGGACCATAAATAATGCTGCCTTCACTACCCAGAGGGGTGACCAGGTTGTCCTTGTAGGATACTGCGATGGTAAATTTTCCTGCTTAAACTTATCAGGGTCGTTTTTACAGCACCTAATTGATTGCCAAAAGTTGACAGAATGGACAGCACCTGCGTCTTGTAGCAGCCTGTGGAAGTGGTTGGAAGATGTCAGGTTTTTTGATGGTTATCAAAGTGGGCTTGTTTTATCCTCTTCCCTTAGCTGCGTTTTCAGTTAAGAGATAAGATGCGATGATTGTGGCAATCTGCCATTGTATTGTCTATACACTTTTCTTTTGCCAGGATAATAATCATCTGAACCCCTTTTAATTAAATTAACTCAAACAATGAACCGTACGAAAACTGCATTGGGACTTTAATGCAACTGATGTGGAGTTTTTTGGTAGATTCATACAGTGTTTGCATTTCGTTTGCAGAATGATGGGGAACGGAGTTGTTGGGCTTGGGGGGGGGGAAGAGGCGTTTCTTCATACTTCAGTTTTCTTGGACTGAAGTCTTTAAATTGGCAATTTGAACAGGACTAGGCTTTTTAATAGGCTACCTTTGTTTTTACTGTTTCTCAGTGGAAATAGAATTTGGACAAAAATGCTTTCATCTGAAGATTTTTCCTGTATTTCTAGATATTAAATGAATAAATGAAGTTGGTTGTTACTACCATAATTGCTCACATCATAACTGGTCTGTGGGAAATCTGCTGGTAATTACTGTCTTTTTTTTAGTCATCTTTAATATTTTTTTAGCTCATGTATGTTTTGGTTGTTTGGGGTTTTTTTCATAGATCAGTACATTTTTTTATCTTTTCCCTCCACCAGTAACTACCTATCTACCCTTGCATTTCATACATACCCTTGACTTATTTCATGGTTTTTTTCTTCCCTTCCTTTTTCCTTTCTGTACAGTTAAAGATCAAAATAATATGCTTACAAAATATGAGATAAAATAGGGAAAAATTGCAGAAGTGGAGAAAGTTTCTCATACTGTGAAAGTATGTATTTCTTTTTGCCTTTCTTCATGTTTTCCTGATATAACATGACTTGTCGAGTGACCTGTAGTAATACAAACATCTTTATTTTTTCTAGCTTTCTGTATGGAATAAAAGTTAAGTAAGTGGTCTGTTGGAAAAAACATACATGAAAAAGGTATATTGTGATGTTATCAGCCACACTTACATGCTCCCCACAGTACAAGTGGAATATTTTTTGCTGCACAGTTTAGGCAGTGTTGCAGGTACCAGGAACCCCTCCTGAGTCATCAAGAAATTTGCAGACAAAATTTTCCAGTAATCTGCCTGCCTGTTTGTCAGCAGAAGATGTAGAAGGATCTTCCCTCATGAGTAGACTATGCTGAAGTCCCAGCTGCTGATTTATTTTTGTCCATATGCATTTTGTTATGTAAAACATACACCATAGAGGCAAGAAGATTTATCCTAGCTGAAGGATTTTGCAAGAGAGCAGATTCTGTTTTCTCTGTAGCTCTGAGTTGATAACGACATCCGTTACTCACACTTCAGCCAGATATCAAAAAACAGCAATGTCATTTCAGTGCATAAACCAGCAGAAGTCAGAGGATGACTCGTAATCGTGCTTACATGTCCCAAGTAAGGATAAAAGTGTTTTAAAGAAAATAAGCAGCAAAGTATGGTGGTTTCCATCCAAAAATACTTCTGTACACGCCTCTCAGGTGACAATTGGTTCCCTGTCACCACAGTGGTGCCTCTTGAAGCTACATACTGGTCTCCAGGAGGTCATTCATGGAAAGGAGAATGTCCAAGGCAGCCAGAGGATCCAACTTAGCTGAAAACAATGCACCTTTATTTTAGTGCTGACTGCTTGACAGCATCAGGATGTTGTGCACTGAAGATGATGTTTTATGAATATGGAGAGGACAAGCTTGAGTCTTAAACGTGACATTTGGAGGTGGGGCCAAAGACTTTTTCAGGCTGCAGTGCCATCGCTTTCTTCCCAGCTGGAGCTGGGAGTGTGTGTGAGGGTCACTCACAATGGGTGCCCAGTGCTGAATAGCAAGAAGGGCAGCATCACTGTGCTGCCGTCATGCTGGACCTCAACGACACGAGTCAGCTCATCGATCCTTCCCAGATCTACCAGTCTCCTGAACTGACTCCAAATGGCACTTGGATTAACAAATAGTCATCTGTTTCTTGCAGAAAACCTTGAGTGACCCTCAGAAGATGATTACAAATGTTTGTTTGTTTGTTTTGTTTTATTGTTGGTGTTTTTATTGTTCTAAAGGCTATTTTGATTAAATAGTCTGCCCTGTCACACACAGTGCAGCCTGTTTGCTTTTGTTCACAGAATAATCGCTGGGTTTTTGTGTCTGCACGCACACTCAACAGTGTAGGGAGAGGAAGGTGGAAAAAACCCCACACCACAAACCCCAAAAACTCACAAAAGACACAGAGAATCCATATTATATTTTCAAGAAGTCTCGTGGATATTTTAAGGGGCTGATTTCTGATTGGTTTTGTTGTCTTTCACTACTTTGAAGTGCTCATAACTTTCCCATTATTGGAGGATTTTGCGAACTGCTCAGTTCACATTAACATGCTGGGTTGATATTAATAGGAGAATTATGCAGTTTTTGCACAGTTCCCTTCCATATTTTTTTTTTTCTGCTGTTTTCTTTTAATTACTCTGCAAGAGAGCCCAGCTACAACAGATAATTCGCCACTTGTCAGGTCAGGTGAAGGTAGTTCAGTGCAAAAGGCACTTTAACAACATGTGGAAAAGCTTCTTTGCTAATTGGATTGCCATACATGTGTTACTGCCCACTTTAACTCGACAGAATCATTTTAATCTGATTCCCTCACAGTTATTTTACACTTGGAATTTGTGATAGTCAACCTTTTTTTTTTTTCTCCAAGAAATAAATATTATTTAATTATCAGAGACTCACAGAACTGCTGAGGTTGGAAGGCTCCTCATCCAGTCTGACCTGAGGCTGCTCTCAGTCTCTGCATCGCCTGATGCTTGGATAGTAGAGTAGCTGGGAAAATCCGTAATTCAGTGGCTTAGGGGAAGAGTATTGCTTCAGGTTAAAAAAACCCTCCACATCTTAGTTATTTAGTGTGGTTAAATTCTGATTTACACACACATATCCTCCTGCCGAGCTTAATGGAAATGTGTGTGTACTCCTCTGGCCTAGGACACCATTTAGTCACTGTCTCTGAATGCCTATAAATGTAGAGTATCTTGATTTTAATAGAACTATTTGTTTTCCTCTTTTTTTTTTCTCTCCCATTGCCAATTCCCTTTTCTACCCTGACGAGAATCACATTTCCTACCTGTGAGCTCTGATGCTACAGCAAGTTGGAAAATAGGATGCTAAAGGCATTTGTTGGTACTTAACTGACGATGTCTGCGTTGCAGCCACAGAAGTAATTGCAGTGTCATGCAAGTATACGGAATCTAGGTTGGTATGTACAAATACACCAAACCAGGTCATTCGCAAGCTGGTAATACTCTAGCCACAGTCTGATGGGGTTCATAATAAGCTAGGGTACCTGCTGCTGCTTGAGCTAATTTATAGGGCTTACATTTGTCTTGCAAGCGTGTGACCATGTCCTTTACTCCTGCCTGAAGTGCTTGTAAGTGGATTGTTTTGTTTATTCTTTTTCCTAGGAAAAAGCCCTTCTTTCTTAATATTCTGAACTTCAAAAGCCCTTCCTGCTGAGGAGCCTACTCTTTGGTCAGACAGAAGTGAGGTTCTGCTACTGTCATGGATCTCATCACCTCCCTGCTGCAAGGGTTCTTGAGCAGAACATTACTGGCTTTCAAGAGATCACCATCCTGTCTTTTAACTTCCCTCACTTAACCCAAAAGCACTTATGGACATGGGGGAAGTCAGGGAACACATAGCCCCTTTTTTGAATCATAACCACAGTGCTACACTGTTGTCATGTGAAGGAAATGAGAAAAATAGATAATCGGGTTTGAATTATCCAGGAATTTAACTCCGCAGGGATGCTGACTTACATGGTAGGTGGCATTTGGTTTTCTACTTTCAGAGCAAGAACGTGCTTTTAGCAGCCCAATAACCCTGCGCTCGGGAAACGGTTTCTGTGTTGTCTGATTAAGGAAGCAGTGGCACAAAATGCCATGAGAACCAGCTTTTGTCCCCAATAAGCACTTAATGTTTCTTAAAAACTGCTTAGCGTGCGGGATTTTACAACCTCACAGGACGTGGCTGCATCAAGGCAAACCGGGCTCTCTTTACGCAGCGCGGCAGACTCTTTGTGTGCTGGGCTGCCGCCGCGGTTCTAATTAACGTTGCTGTTGTACGCGGACGTACAGCACCGCTTCCTTTTGTTTTCTGCAAAACTCCCAGCTCGCCTGTGGCAAATTGTTTTGACTGTTGCCTTTCCATTAGCAATGGGGAGAATAGCGAAGAGCTACCGTCTAGACCTACTTGCAGAACTATTATGGCAAAAAGAGTAATCCTACAGGAGAAGTTCCTATTTCCACGACCTATTTGTACATTCCGAGTCCTCTCTGTATAATAGGATTACACATTTCTTATCGCAACTGCAAACTGGATGTGTGCCAGCCATAAACTGTGCACCGTGTAACAATATGATTGCAGGCAATCTTTTTTTTTTTCTCCTTCTCTCCTTTTTCTCTCCATTCCTTCTTATTCTGGGTTAAGGGGAAGAAAAATCATAATATTAGATAGTGTAGGATGAATCACAGAGCACCACTTGAAACCTTACTATAACCTGGTATAGAGAAGCAAAACCACTTGACCAATGGGAACTAATTACAGACAAGAACTGTGCCTTAGGAGAAAAAGATATTGATGTTTGAAGTGTTTTCTTAACGCATACGTTTGATTCTGGGAGGGAGAATTAAGTTTCTGTCGCTTTGAGGGAATCTTCATCTATTCATATGGTAAACGTGGGAGTGACACCTATAGCTGAATGATTGTGAACAGGCGCTCATTGCATTGCATTACTGTTTTTGCTTAACATGTGGGTTTGATTTACCTGGTACTCTGGCAGTAATTCAGTCTGTCTGGCAATGTACCGGACTGTAATATATTGAACAGATAAAATAATTTTGGCCTGAGGTAGCTTAAAGCTAAATAAATGCTGGAGGGGGAAATCGAACCATGTGGTGCCTACCTCTAAATAGCTGTAAAAAAAAAAAGAAAGAAAGAGAGAAAAGAGGAGAAGCCCAGCCTTTACAAAAAAAAAAAAAAAAAATTAAAAAAAAATCATAATATGCATAATCAGAAGTGGAAGACTTTTATGGTTTCTACTGTTGAATGTTGCTCTAGCCATCTGCGGAGAAATATGCATTCTTGGAGGCTGGCCAGACTTCAGCATAGCTTTGCGAGGAGAAGACGACCCAGATTGCCCTTCCTCAGTGTCCGTACCAAGCGCGTTCTCTATGGCTATTTTGGGATTTTTAAACTTTGGTCTGGGAAAGTGCACTGTGTCTGCTGAGATGAGCCCCAGCAGCCATTTCGAAGGTTCATCCTCTGTGGAAGGTGGGCTGAACTATGAGCAAATGTGGCAATGTTAAATGGCATTTGGGATCTGCTCTACATCTCGAGGCTGCAAAATAATAAAAAAAAAGTCTTCTGTTTGCTAGCTTCTGCTTCTGAAATGTGTTCTTGCAAGAGGTGAGTTCCTCAGTCCCAGTTTTGGAAGGACAAAGCTTTGAAGATGTTTGCTGGGTTATGTCAGCTATGAGGTCTTGTGTTTGTCCTGGATCTCTCTTTCAATGCATCTTTTCCTCCCTAAAACAAATGTGAGCTTTAGAAATACGTGTGTAGGACTTGGGCTGTACTGGCAAGGATGCTGACCTGAAGGCAGCCTTGGGGAGAGGCGGGGAGGCTGCAGAGCTTTGTCTCTCCTTGCTCATGGAAGTCAGAGTAGAAATGATTGGTGCTAAATAAACACATTTGATGTTTTACTGAAGAAAGCTTGCTTCCTGAGTTGGGAGGAAAAGGAGTATTTTTAACTGAATTTTGCTGGCCGTTTATATGAGGGTCAAGAAGTTTTAATTAGGTTAGAAGTTCCTTGCAAAGTGCACCAAGCACTTCTCAAGCAGGTGTAGGTGGCATCTTGACTGGGATGGCTGCCGCTGTGTTTTTGGCCCACAGACTTCAATTAATTCACTCAGTTACAGGAAAAAACTAGTCAAATGGACTTGTATTAGTCATGGTTTTGAGGAGCAGTTTTTGGAAGGATGGAGAGGAAGGCTAACACAAACCAATTCCCTCTGGGAAGTTTTTAAGACGTCCAAGTCCCCTTCTCCCACCCCAAACCTGAAATATGTTGTGCCATTTTGAGCTGTTTGAAGTAATTCTGTAGGTTATTGAGGTTCTAGTCACTCATCCATAAGATTTCTCTAAACTTTGAATGTGCGAAGCTCCGGTTACATATGCTGTTGGGTTTTGCACTCTAAATACAGTTATTTCAGTACTCGATTCTAAAGGTATAGGTGTGGGGTGGATTTATATATTTAGTCTGCAAATTGTATGTAGAAATTGGCAAAAGTCATCTGCATTTATTTCAGCGTTCAAACACTGTTTCATTCATTTATTTTTAAAGCATGGGAAATGAGTATTTAAAAAACCCTACTGCCAACGGAAGAGAGTTCGCACAAAAGCATATTGGGAATTTAATGTACAAGTTAGGAAATTAAAAGTTCCTGCTATAAGTGCAATTCTGCCATATTACAGGTACACTGCAACATAAATTTCCCAGCCTCTACAACAATATTGACTTTTTAATATGTGCAAGATGGTTGACGTAGAGTGATTATGAGAATTACAGCCTTGTTTTTCCTAACTGGTTCATTTAAATTCTCAACCTTAATGTTCTGTTAACCTTCCATTTTCTTGCTAATCTGCTTTAGGAAAATAAACAAAGTACAGACTTAAGTATCTTGGAACTCAAAGTGATGTATACCTGAAAGTAGAGAGGGAACATCAGATTGCAGTATTTTTTTTCTGGCTTTGTCATTGGCCACTGATGTTAATGTAAAAACCATTCCTTGTCTTCACAGAAACTATCAAATGACCTGTTGGATCTAGTCTTCCTGAGTCTGGGAAATTAGGTCAGAAAACAGTTACTCGTTTGGAGAGTTTGTAAAGCATTTTTCTGTGCCCGACATGGGTGAACTTAGCCTTTGGGGATGCTGGGAGCGAGGAAATGGGTAGGAGAACCCAGCGACATGGAGCGAGGTGAAACCATTGCGTCTCTCAAGAGGTAGGATCCGAGGAGGGAACTACCCTGTCCCACACAGCCTTTAAGATTCTTTCTAAGTCTGCATCCTCATTGCAGGTACATCCTCTTCTTGTTGACCTGCTGGGATTGCTGTTCTGATACAATGCTTACACAGTGGTGGTGTGCAGTGTTTTCACAACATGGTATTCACTCAAAGCAGGACATTGTTGTCTGAGGACTCCTTCCCTGCCTTCCAGAGCTACAATAGCTCAGACCCCTCTGAATAGTGTTGCAGGAATTTTAGTCCATCTTTCCTGGATTTGTGTCTGCAGTTAACATTTACCTCAGTGCATTGTATGACTTCCCACTCGCGTAAGAAACCGGCACACAGAACCGATGAGCTTTGGAGTCACTTCTAAAGGTGGGTCACCATTTGTGTGGCATCACGCTGTATGTGGTGCTGGGAGAGCTGAGAGCCAAGAAGAAGAAAGTTTCAGAAGTAGCCTGTACAAACTAGTAGAAGCCACTGGGAGATGGAAAACTGGTTTTGCAAAATAAATCTGTGTTTTCTGTCATATGCAATGCAATATTAGTCCCTTTTCAAAATCTCTTGTGGTTAAACACTTCTATCATGTCCTCACCACCTGCTGGAAATCCAGCACAAGAACAAGAATAACCAAATCTTAAGTTGTAGCAGCTGAACCTGTTTCAAATAAATCGCAGAAGCTATTGTTTACGATAAGTGTTATCTGATTGCTGGCAGAACCTGTTTTTATTGCTTTTGTGTATTACAGTCTCTTGTAATTTGGACAACTAAAAATTGTATTCCTTTTTCCATTGTACAGCAAGATTTGTACGTAGACTGATGTCTTTGATTATACTTAGCGGGATTGGAGAGCATATAAAGCATCGAATGAAATTGCTTGATTTTAATCTGAAGTAGCATCGTATAAAATTTTCCACTTTTTTTACATACCTTGGAAAAAATATTTTTCTCATTCTTTGAGTAACATTGGAAGACGTTTGGGGACTATCACTAAGATACTTTATGCAGACTGTTTTCATGTACTTGATGTTTTGAAATGTTTGCACTGGAAGTCAAGCACTGGGTGCTTATTGTGCCGGTGGTCATGGAGGAAAGCTATAAAGTGCAGTCTGACAAGTGTCAATGACTATCTGGAGTGTATCTTTCATTTCAGCTTAGTAATTGGGTCTTTTTCCCCCCTCTGATTAAAAAAAAAAAACAGCACAACAACCAACAAGCCAAGTGCAAATGGATCTTACAGTTCTTTTTTTTACTGTTGTCAGTCTTCTTGAGAGCTAATTCCTTTTTTTTTTTCCCCACATGAGGAATGAAGAACAGAAAACCCCAAGTTGCAGCTATAAAGTCGCAGCTCCAATACATTAATCTGTATATTTTTGGGTGCTCTTGGCTTTATGTCTTTATTATTTATTTACAGTTTGTAATACACTAACTTCTCTGGGGATAAAAGAATATGCATATATTATTTACACCTTTTGATTTTGTCGGATAATGTCACACTTCACGCTTTCAGAGTGCTCGACAACCCAATCCTTCTAGCAGTCCCAAGAGTCAAGAACAGGCAAGCGTGATCCACCACACACAGGCTTTAATTTGATACAGTTCTGGCCGTGCTGGCCGAGGTTGGGTGGCTGTGGCATTTCTGCTGGTGTCCTTAGACTGCTGCATTCTTACCATCTAGACCAAATGAAGTGAAACCAGGAGAATTTGAGACATTGACTGAATGAGAGCTGACTGTTGTTGCTCAGGAGAGATGGTTTTGGTTATCAGTAAAGCCTGCAATCCCCATAATATGAGGAGTGAGGTTACTCACCAAAAGAGGGGGCTGGTCTGTGATTTTTTCACCTGTCGAAGACCCGTCTGTATTGGGGAGGTCAGGATACGTGTGTTTGACTAGGTAGACAGTAACTTTGGTGCAGATGCAGGCTGGACAGTCATGAGGGTGACACCTTGACCCTCTGCAAAAGCAGGGGAGGGAAGGGGAGGATCAGTTTTGAAAAGACTGTTTTGGGAACACACCGAAAGCACTTCTCAGCTTTTGAATCAAAAGCAGCAGAGGGTATGCCCTGTGAAAGAAAAGTTTCCTCCTCAGAGTTTCATGACCCAAATTCCTTTTAGCCCAGAGTGCTTCATCATGCTTTGGACCATTGTGGTTGCTTGTCTTAAAAAGAGATATTTTTATTGAACTTCATCTGAACGTTTACTGTCTTATACTATATCTGTGTAGGAGCATATTTGATGCAATTTAATAAGCCAGATCTGTGAAATCTGTTTTTCCAGTAGTTGTTCCTCAGACCCACATGTGTCTTGTAGTAACATAAACTATATTGAATAAATGCAATCATGATGCTGGGTCAAGAAAAAAGAGCAGGTTTGTTTGGACTCTTACCAAGGACAACTAGCCGATTTACATCTTTTGAAATTGCAGCTCCTTCTCTTCTAGCTGAAGCTAATGGTCTAAGATGGATTCATGGCACAATGATGGTATCAGCTCAGCTGGAGGGAATTCACAGATGCTTACGCATCTTGTCATGCCATAAAAATGAAATGGTACTTGGTGGATGGAATTTAAAAAATAATAGCCTTCTCAGGTACATGACAGGTATGCCACAAAATGTAAGATCACAGGGCACCCTGTAGATTGAGTTCTCTGCAAGGTCAGGCAGCAGCTGTCTTACAGCTGCGTTCCAGAGATGCCTGCAAATGTCCACTCTCTGTCCCTCACTCCATACTATTAGCTACTAAATTTATCCCAATACTCTGGAAGAACATGAGCAGTAAAAGCCAAAGTACAGCATGCCCTTGGAAAAGAGGAGGAGCAATCATGGGCGTTGCCAGGTCTTGAAGGTTTCCTCCTTGCCAAGTTTCCTCCTCTAACAGCCAGAAGCTGACCAGAGATCCTTTGGTAGACCTGGGGCTGGACCTGCTGTACGCTGCTTTATTACTTGTCCTCTAGAGAACTGAAGTGCAAGCTGCTACCTCAGCTCGTCTCCTTCATTTTCAGTGTTAAGGACAGATTTTTCCTTCACTTTTCAGTTTAAATTAGAATTCTTGCATGATTTCAGTCTTCCTTCAGCTTTGAAAAGCTAGATTAGAAAAGTAATTAAAGAACTTCTTTGTTGTATTGGATAAAAATCTTTTCCGCTGTTCTTTTGCTTCCGGTCATTTGCATGTGTCTTTCTGCCTCTGATCTGTGTACCTGACCTGCAAGGGTGGAACTGGGACATGGTTTTGAGAGTCTTCCGTGATGGTGTGGTCACCACTGATGGCTGTCTCTGTCAACCTGCAGCAGTGGTTTCTTCTGCTGTAGATGAAGAATAAATGTCTGAAAAGCAAATACACTCGTAAAGCCCCATGAAAGAGACATTAATTTCCTCTTTCTGAAAGTGCATCATCATTCCCATTTCAGAGATAAGGGAATGCATCTGTAGAAAACAAAAACAGCTATTTAATTGTGTTTCTGTCAGGAGCATTGTTTTGAAATGCTGGCCGTTTGTGACATATTTTGGAGACCAAAGGACTTTTTATAGAAACTATGATCAGTAGCTGCAGGAAGCCTTTCTGTGTTGCACAATCCAGTTGGCTCAGACTGGGTGATGCCTCTCTGCTGAGACTGCTATGGAGCCAGTGGGTGATGTGCAGGTGGCAGCTGGGGGCTGGTCAGCAGTCACTGGAGGCCACTAATTTATTATCTAGACACCAGTAGAAATGTACAGAAATGGGATCCTAGATGATCTGTTTGACTATACCTTAAGGAAGACTATTCTTTCAAAGTTATTTCTGTTACATCTATATGCTATAGCCACAATGAGGATCCTGAAGATAGCAACAAAAAGAGTTCACCAAATATGTGACTGCTATATATGTAAAAGATACATGTTTACTATTCCAAAAAAAAAAAAAATTCCATTATCCTTTTACTGCTGGAACGGTTGAAGGCAGATACGTAGAACCTACTGCTAAATCAGCCACCGGTTTACGTGGCATGCCTGGACTACCCTTGCCCAATGCTCTGGAGAGATTTAGGCTTCTTGGAATAAGTATGCAGCTGTCTTCTGCTGGCTGATAGTAAATCATAGCATTAAATACAGCATTAAATCCACTTTTCCAAACATCTCAAAGCTTCAAACATTCATGTCTATCTGCTCCTAACCCTTATTTTAGAACCTCCTCCCAAAGGCAGGTTCTCCGATCCTCTTACCAAAAATCTGAACTGGTACACAATGTTCTTTCTTCTTACTGTTAAAAAAACATTGCTAACAGTTGAAATGTAGAAGCTAATGGATGGTTTGGTGGTTAAGAGCAGTCACTTCATTGGTACAGATGTTCGGAGGTAGAACTTGGAGGCGCAGCTATGGAATTTGGGGGGTTCAGAAAAGTTTAGTTAAGCGACTCCTGTCTGGGTTGTATTAGTATTATCACCGTAGGCTTGAGAGGCTTCCTTCTTGTTCGGGGTGCTAAAGAAACGTTAGCAGGTCAAGAAGAACTCGTAGAAAAGGTGGGATGACTTAGGTGGCTGTGCTGAGGTACCAAAGCACCTGGAGAGAAGCTCTGCATGTGGCAGAGCTCCCCAGGGTTCAGACAAGGCCACACGGTCCTCTGTGCCTTGGCAGCACTCCTGGCTGCGCCCTGCGCTGCGCTCCCGGGGCGCTGGAGCATCCTTTGGATGCTTCTTCGTGATCTGTAGCAATGTTTTCCCTAGGCCCATATGTTTTCCCTTTTGTACGGGGCTCTGCTTCCTTGCCTGAGGAACAGTTGCAGACATCTATTTCCCTCATCCTTTCTGAGCCCTTTTCTAAGCTTCCTTCCCTCCGCAAGTCTTTGATATATTCCCTTCCCTTCCTGATCTGAAGCCTGGTAAGCACAGCAGGTGAGGAGTGTTAGTGCTGCATCTGCTGCTAATTGGGCTCCCAGGCTCATTCAGAGAGCGCTGGCAAGTGATGTACTGAGTTAATCAGGAGCCGGGGTTTGTAGGAGAATGTTCATATTATGTAGGGTAAGTAGAGATTTGCATGTCAGCTTTTAAAAATGGAGCTTACCAAAATGAGACTGGCTGCTGCTTTCTGTTGTCGGTCTCCCTGTGGCCCCCGTTTGCCTGGGTTGTCTCGACACCTTTACGCTATTTTTCCTTGCAGCAGCCCGGGAGCATGAGGGGAGCTGCCATCCCAGCCTGGGAGTCCAGGGTTTATGGAGGAGGTTAAACAGTGCATTGCATTCGGTGGTGGTGCTGGCTTAAGCAAATTCCTGGCTGTTTCTTCCTTCCAACAGCAGCAGATGAAGTACTAACATATGTTTCCTTCTGTTGCTCCTGCTAGGAGAGCAGCCACCCCTGCAAAGGGGGCTGGAGAGGCAGTTGGGGAGAGGGAGCCACATTTGTCTCAAATAGCAGTGGTTAACGCTGTCCAAGCACATCTGGCACCTCTCAGGAGGTTCTTCTACCTGACTTGGATAGTACATTGGCTTTGCAGCCTTCTTCCTGGTGGTTCATTCTAGCCCCTGTGCCACCACAGGCTCCCCCAGGCTCCCCTCTTGTCCTGCAGTTTTGCCACTGTAGCTGATTGATTGTGGATCCTTTAATCAGTCCACTGCAAAATTACCCTCCTCCCTCCAAAATACAACAAAAAACCTTGCTTTTAGCATCTTTCTGTTCAGTAATTTGGTTTACAGGGTAGTGCTTGTGGGCTGTGAGGGCAGCACAAGTGTGGAGGCAGCAAACGGCAAGCAGGGGGAATGCAACAACTTCTTAGGCCGACTTTGCTTTTGAAGCCAAGGTATCCGCTAACTACAGCTTCAGTGTTTTTGCCTAAGGTCATGCAAGAACGCTTGGCAGAGCAAAGAACTGAAGTGGGTCTCCCCAGATCCAGGTTACCGGTCTAACCCCAGGACCATTTTTCTTCCGACACTTGAAAATGGTCTGAACCTCCCATGAGGTACTGTGTGAGAGCTTTTTAGGCAAAGATTTTGCTCTAAAAAAGCGCGACTGTTTGCTTTGTAAGGGGAAGCTCTTGTTCCTGTTTCCTTTCTGATGTATCCCCTCTGTTCTTGGCTTGCTAACTTGATGATATCACTCCCTGTGCATTGGGCAAAAGCTGTTTTTCCTCTATTCGAAGAGCCAGGAGGACCAGCTGCTGTGCTGCCTCTAATCTCTAGTTCTTCCCTGCATTCCTGTGGCATGCCAATGGGAGCTAGGACCAAGGAGGTGCGTGGCGAACACAGACGAATAAGTGAATTTGCTGTGTCACCCTTGAGTCTCACAAACCAAGCAGTGGTTCGCTACTGTTTGTTCAGGATAGATCCAGACTTTGTGCAGCATGTGTGGGAAATTGCTGATAACTGGATATGGAGCGCTCCCAGGCTCTTTGTCAAAACCACCGGCATCAGAGAAGGTAGAAGTCCTCACCACCTGGTGACTTTCCTGCGACGTGGTATGGGAAATGAGTTCCACCTCCTGCCACAAGATGCCCATACTGTTGGTATGGATACAACAACATCTTATGTGGTGGAAAAGCTGTATGAGCAATTAATTTCCTTGCTTTGACCTTCTTACAGGTAACTTCCAGAGGACCATTGTCCATATAGGTCTTCAGTGCTTAACTCCACTGAGTTTATGTGTATGAAATCACTCAAACTTGCTCCTCTTTTTTTTTTTTTATGCCCTTTCCCGATGATGATATCTCATTCTTTTTAAAAATAGAGTAATTGCTTCAGCACTATCCACAGCTCAGTCGTGCAGGTGCCTGGATAAATTATCCCATGCATGCATCTGGTATTCACTCCGGCAGTCTTCCATAATTGACAATTAATTTGTGAATCTTTTTCCATGCTGTTCTTTCACCTTGAGTGCTGGGTGTACTGGATCTCTGCCACCTCATATTTCTTGGATAAAGTCACTGTGGCTTCTTGTCTTACAATGTCTGACTTGGAGCCAGTGCGACTTGTTGAAAAAAAACCCTGGAAAACGCAGTGTGTATTGGAAGATTCATTTAAGAAGGTGGAATGACTGCAGGACAACAGTCTCTGTAAAACAAAGAGAAAGTAAAAAAAAATTGACCTATCCAGAGAAATTTCAAGGAAAGATGTTTACCAAATAATGCAATTAGTCAATGCCTTTGTCACAACTGTTGCATTCTTCATTCTTCTGTTATGTGAAGAGGGGATGATACAAATAATTTTCTGGGATGCCCTATGTCCATCTCATTCAAGTATATGAAATTCCACTGTGGTGGTGCTTTGATTTCTAACCTTTAAAAGTTACGAGCTGTGACAGAGAAAACGATAAAGTCCCATTTTTTTTGTGTGCTTCTGTGGGGAAACCATGTCTCAGTCCAAGCACCATGAAGCCTACAGTGCCTTAAACTGATTTATGAAGGCTTTTCTGTGCTTTGCTTGCAGGTGGGATGTGTAAGTCCAAATTCAGTTACCACACCTGCAGTAAATTAGCAATATATAAATGTTTCCTAACTTGGGAGAAAATCCATTAGTGGTTGAATTAAACCTTTAAAAGATTCTTATTTCCTAAGCGTTAGGTTACTATAACTTTTATGTGTGATTTTAATGTGTTCTGAAGTGTTAGGCAAACTACAAAGAGCCGCTGAGTATGTAGGTGACAGTTGTTAATGTACTTTAAGAATGGTTTGCTTCTAATAAAAAGGACTCTTGTCATGTAAATGTTGATATATCAGCTCTAATGAGGGGGTTATAAAGCAATCAGAACTTGGTGTTTTGGTAGGTTTTGTTGTTTTCTTAACAGGAGAGACCATCTCTGCCTTTGTAATACCATTTAGGTTTCAACAGGGACAAGGAAAAAGCTTTAGAGAACGACAGGAGAAGTGAGCCAGTATTTGCTAGTAAATGTCCCCCTCCTCCATCTTCTCTATCCCTGTCTTCTTGTTGCAGTCACAGGGATCTGAGCTGGGAATGGAGGGTGACCTGAAGCCTCCCTCGGTATCCCCAGCCACAAAAAGTGAGGATGCCCATGTGCATGGCTGTGCCAGGAACGGAATTACCCAGCTGCTTGAGTGCGTCTCTTCTCGGCAGAAGAGGTTAGGGCCCCGACGATGGAGTGTACTGGCTTGTCGTGGTCGTAAATAAGGCCAGACACATGGTGCCCCAATAGATCTGCCATCTAAGCTGCTCATTTGACAATTTCCACTGTGTTAAGATGAGCCAGAGCTTAAATGGTTCAAGAACAGTAAGTGTTGGGTAACCCACGTGGTGTGACTGGCATGCTGTTGGCCCTATGGATGCTGCTTACATGGACCACTGGGCACTGGCAAATTTTGGAGGCCTGTCTTAACAATTTTGTCTTTTTTCTGTTCCTGTAATTCCCTTTCTTCTTCCTTTCCTCTCTCTTTCCTTCCTGCTTGTGCCTCCCGAAATACATTTCAGCCAACATATCTGAGGAGGTACAGAGAAGTAAACAAGTTGCATCACTACACTAAATTGCTTTTTCTCCCCTTTCCTCCTCAAAAGTGCAGAAGGGAATAGAAAAGGAAGATTAGTTGTGTCGGGGCTCCATCCTGGTGCCGTTCCCGTACCATGGAATGCTTAGAGCTGAGCATGTACGCTTTGTCTGGGATAAATAACAGTGAAACTCTGTCTCAATTTTCTCTGCAGTTTCTCCCGCTTGCATTCATTTTAAAATTTCATTCCTCACTCTCATTATTGTGAGGCCTGCTGTTTCATGCCCAGGGGAGTCAGGTAAAACATTTTTATTTACTTTTGGTTAGGTTTAGTTCCACTTTTAAGTTCTCTCTTCACATTTTTTGGTGTTTTGTTCTGTTTTCCAGTGATTTTAGGAGGAAGCGGGGGCTGCAAGGAAGGAGTGACATTTGTATCATGTGTGAGACAGCTTCAAATGTAAATCCAGCATTAGGCTTCTGGCTAATTCTTTCCCTGTTAAGGAAAGGGAGCTTATTGTGCTTACTGTCTCCACCACTGGTTGTAGTCTTGATCTCAAAAGCATCTACATGAAATCAAGGGCACCAGAAGTTGAGAAAGTTTGGGAATTCTGAGTTGGATTGTTTAGGTTATTATTGGATAATGGATTATCTGGCAATTTAGGGGTACCAGTTGAGCTACATTTTTGCAGTCCAGAAGCCTTGGCAGCAGCAGTGGTTTAAAGATTTAATCCTTTTTCTGTGTATTCTTTCTCCCTGAGCCTTTTCAGGCTCAGTTCACTACTTTTCTGGATGACCCCACACATGGTTGCAACAGCGCAAACTGAAGGGCACCATGGTGATGTACAAAGATGGGAACAAGACACTAGAGGTTGGGGAGAGGTAGAAACTCTGGAAACCAACTTTCCGCCAGAAATCTTGGCTTCCCATCTGGCATCTGGGTTTTGATGCACCTTGCTGCAAAGGTTTTCAAGTGTTTTCACCATGCATCTCTGTAGTAATTTCTACTCTTGCAGCAGCTGCATATTGGTATCTCAGTGCCAGTTGTATGTAGTGAGTATGTTAATGTAAGCCCACTTTTGCTAGCAGTTGCTGTGGTTGCTGAGGCAGAGACACGTATCCCATTTGGCCACTCTTGATCTGAGAACAATAACCTTTGCAGAAGGCCAGAGCAATAATGTATTAAACCATAGCCACTAAATCTGTGAGAGCACATCTGTCGAAACACCCAAATATAAAAGGTAATGCAAACTTCCCCTTCTGCAGTGTTACTTAAGAGGGACAGCAGCTGATAGAAAATCTATACAGCGACTCCAAATCAGGCTTCTGGGCTGAGGATGATGAGCATTTCCCTACCTATGTGATAGATAAGTGAGGATGAGGAGGAGTTTGTGGAAGAGGCTCAGGAGACCAAGATGCTTTCAGCCTGTTCGTAATGAAAGGACCATGGGCAAGCCTATGTGGGTTAGCAGACCACTAGACTATCTAAACACTCTTAAGGGGCAAAGTTCAATCAGCTTTCACTCCAAAGAGCATTATCAGTGTATAACACTAATCCTGTGTAACGGTCCTTTAGCTTGACACAGGTACCGTGAAGGAGATTTTGGTGACGTGGATTGCCCTTACCAGTATAGCAAAGACATTAAGATGCTGTCAAAGTTGATGGGCCAAAATACTTTCTTAAATTGTACTGCATTTCTGATTGATGGCAATGAGTCTTTGCCCCAAGCGTTTATCAATAGTTAAAATGCCATGAACTCTGTAATATTAAAATTACTGCCCTGTTATGTTTGATCCTCTTGACTTTTTTAGTGTTTGTTGTCTTTTATTTTTTTTGAGTTGTTGTTTTTTTTTCTTTAGGTGTGACTACTGTACCTTGAACTTGGAAGTGCTCTGCTTAGTCGGTCGGGTGCCCGTGTCCCTTTGTGCGCTGTGCCAGACTGGTTCTCGGGGCCAGTATAGCCAACACTGAGATAGCATGGGGTCAGATTTCAGCTCTTCCAGCCTCTACAGCATCACTTTGTTTTTACTTTTAAAGCACGTGGTAGAGGCAGGACGGAAGTCATCTTGAAATATTCACAGATACTCAGATGCGCAGGAGGGTCGTAGCAGAGATTTTCTAACCTGTCTCTTTTCAGAGAAAGAATTAGACAAAATTCTGCAGGTCACTCAAATCCTCGCTCAGAAAACAGCAGATTTATTGTGGCTGGAGGCATCCCGCTGTTTGGGTTGATGGGAGAGAGAGGGCCCAAGGTTCTTATTCATGCACAATAGTCCTATTTTCCCCCATTTCTTTCTTTTCTTTTTCCCACCCCTTTATCTTGCATTACCACGCTCTTGCCCCCCACCCCTCCCCACCGTGCGTGCCTCTCCAACTCTGCATATTGTGTTGCTTTTCTCCCGCTGTGCCACTCTCTTGTGTGCAATGGCAGCGGCGAAGTAAAATTGACTGAAAGGCTGATCTCCAAAGCACTAGCACACACTGCTTTAGAGATTAGGATTTTAGTGCATTATACTCAGCCGCTAGCAGAGCAGAGCGGTGTGACAGGGAAACACAACGCTGAAGCCAGGGGTTCTGACTTGGAGCTGTAACCCCGGTCCCTGCGGGTAAAGCACTTCGCGCTTCTCCTCCTGCAAAACATTTTGGTGAGCGTACGCGTGGAGGGGCTCAAGTTTACTCAGTAGACAAAGAGGGATATCCAGGGGCAGGTTGAGAGTCTTTTCATCTGAATCGCATCTATTATCAAGAAAAAAAAAAATAAATCTTACTAACAAAACAGAGAGAAAAAGGGTTTTACAGCAAGCTATTTTAACCTATTCTTCTGTCTGCATTCTCATTCTTTCTTTTCCTTTACTGTATTTAGCTTTTTTACTTTCCCAGAAGCTGAGGAAGATAGATATCTTTTCCTCTTGATCCCACAGACATGCAGGCTCTTGTTGTGGCTATAGCAGTGTGCTCTAGGTCCTGGTCTCTTCTTCGAGGCTCTTGGATGGTACAGGCATTTTGGGAATTGCAGTCTAGTACAAGAACTGCAAGTAGCTTGCTGCTTGGCCAGTTTCCAACGAGCCTGGCTGGGTTTTGCTGCGCACTTGCCAATTGCCACCGGACCTACTGCCTGTGTGCAGGTTAGTCTGGAAGTACCCACGGCCAATTCTGGAAGGTGGACCACAGGATTTTTTTATACTTCAAAGAAGACCATGCTAATTAATGTCCTCAGCTACTGTCTGCTCTTCATTGATTCTGAAAGAATCATTACTTAATGACATAAAGTCGTTTAAAAAACTTGGTAACTTCTAATATCTTTATCAAGTATCAGATAATCACACATTTTTCGGTGTATAGTTTTTCCTTTGGCTTAAGGCCACTTACATAAATATTAACACTTTCTACTGCTAGGCTTAAATCCTATTTAAAAGTGCTTCTATTCTGTATTCAGAAGGGAAGAAAATAATATCAGGCACCAGAAGAAATTCTCTCTTCTGGAACAAAAAAAATATTTCTCTGGCACAGGCTGGGGTTTGTGCTGCGTGCAGATGTCGGTGAGCACCTGTCTCTCTCTAGCTCTTGCTCTATTCAGAAGCTCTACTGCTGCTTGCTTTTGGGATCCCATTTCTCCTTCTCCTCGATACCTCACTTGGTCCTTCCTCCCTCTTATTTTCTTGTAACTTTGTCCATTGGCACCACTTTCCCTCCCAGCTTTCTGCTGATTTTCACAGATTTCTTCCCTGTTGTCTTCTAGTTTTACTCTCTGGCCTTGATGTGACCTTGAAACCTGAATGAGTTTTCTCTTCTTCAGAAATGGCCACTTCATGGACCTGGATGTTTTAACACTCCTTCTTTTCTGACCTCCTTCTCTGATCACTGTTTCATCCTATGCTATATGTCTCTTTCCTGCATATTCTGTGACTTAAACATCCTGGTTTATTTTTCTCCTTTTTTTCTTGATGTAACTTCGCTGTCGCCGTCATCTGTAACCAGGGTTTTCCCCTTTTTCCTTTCCTGCTACCCTGTTTCTGTGAAGCTGTGAGGCACAAACTGGTTTCCTGCTTTTCATGTTCTTGGTGGCTACTTTTAAGAACAAATTTACTTTCTTGTCACATGCAGTCCTGCACTTTCAGCAGTCTCTGGTAACTTCTCTCAAATTTGCTCTCTTGCCTATTTTGGAGAGTATTTCACCCAGCTGTAGTTGATGCGCTGCTCTCGGACACCTTCTCCCAACTTTTCTTTTCCCTTTTCTTTCTCTGCCCCTGATTTTGCTACCTTTCACTTACCGTCCTCTTTCAACCTGTCGTTGTTTCTGTATTTTCCATATAAAAGCAGAGTCTGGTAGCTTTGAAGCATCCCACAAGTGGCCATTTGTATTTCTGTTGTCTCTTTTGCCTTGTAAACATGAGAAGTTTGCGCTCACCCTGCTGAGGTTAGGCACAGTGGGACATAAAAAATGAGAGTCCTTGAGCTCAAGTCCTCCGTAGCGTAAGTTGAAGCGCACACCTGGCTGCTGTGCATGTGGCCTGGGAGCTGCATACACATGAGCCATCCCATACCCCATCTGCGTGGCTACAGAGGTCACCTCTCTCATCATTTGGAAGCACTGAGCCCACACTCGGGCTGTGGTGGCTCTCCATGATCTGATCAATGTCCTCTCCAGTCCCCCTGGATTCTGGCTGTGAAGAGCCTCCCCTGCTCATCTTCTGTCTTTGAGAAGATACTGAAAAAGCAGCCCTAGGAGGGGAAGCAAGACAAGGGAGAGGAAAATACCAGAGGCAGTAAGTGGCGGAAAGGTCAGGAAAAGTAGGGATGAATTACAGCCTTTCGACTGTAGCCAGGAAAAGTGCATCAGAAGCTGTCATGGGTGTTTCTCCAGAGGGAGGACGCAGACTGGAGAGCTTCCAGCAGATGCTATACCTTGTAAATAAATAAACAAATAAATAAGTAATGTGCATATGGCAGAATTGTGAATATAATAGAATTGCAAAATAGAAAATACCTGCATTTTCGTTTGACAAATGGAAGTGTTGTAAAAGGGGAAATGCAATTCTGAAACACTGCTGTTCCCCAGAAGCGGTGGTTTCTAGGTGAGCAGTACTACTCTCAGGGTTGGCCCCCTGAGTGACGGTCCCCATTCTGCTGCCAACACACAACATGTGGCTTGGCTGGGTGGTGAGTTGTCCTGGACCCTATCTGTTTTGTAGGATGTAGTAGCACTTCCCAGCTCTCAAGTACCGTGCTTGTCCCGTGTTCACCATCCCACGTGTGGCATGTTTTCCATGCACAGGGACCCTGACAGTGGATGCCTGTTGGGGACCTGTGGCAGCACAGTGCACAGTTTCATGATCCAGAGAAAGCTGTAGCACATGATGCAACCCACAATGTGTTTGAAAAGTGTGAAAACGAACGTACTTCTTTAAGTAAAGGGTAGGAAAAGTCTTGCAACTGAGAAATTTGTACACTTGGTTAACCCTCGTCAGAGATAGCGTTATTTGTGTGTGCTATCCCATCAAATGTACACATCTGAGCCAGAAAGCTGCATTAGATCCAGTGCAGAACCAATGCTGTGAGGTAAAAAAATACACAATCAGGTTGGATGAGGCTTTGGCCATCCTTACTCAGTGAAAGATGTCCCTGCCTATGGCAGAGGCATTGGACTAGCTGATCTTTAAAGGTCCCTTCCAACCGCACTGTTCAGTGATTCTATGAAAAACATCCTGCCAAATCAGCTATATGTTAAGATACGCACGCTAATGTTGGTTTTGTCTTGATGTTGCAGGGAGAGAATATATAATATAAAGAAGGTCCCAGATTTTCTTCTTTTTTTTTTTCTTTTTTTGTGCCTCAATAAAGCTATTAAGGCAAAATTAGAGTCAAGCTCAACACTCCATGCACAAGCAGCAAACCTCCCAACCAATGCACTGAAATCTCATAAAGTGTATTTAAGTTACCGTGCAGCAAATTTGTCTTCAGCAGGTCTATGTGATCAAAAACTGGCACATTCTCTTTTAAAATCTGACTGTACCACATTTTCTGTGAGCAGCGTAATGCCCTGCTCTGTGTAGAGAAGCTCTGTGGGCAGTGCTGATCTCTGGCCTGGGGCTTCTTTTCATACAGGGGAGAGGGAGAAAGGAAGGTGTGAGAATCATGTTAATTTACTTGTTTTATGTGTATGCTTTCAAAAATCAGCTGGTGCATTATTTGGACCAGTTAGTGATGATCAGCATTGGCTCTGTCTAAGTACTCACTCCTGGCTACCTAAGAGTAGGCTTTTTTGGATTCTACACTTAGTTTCTTAATTTAGGTGATGCTTTGGGAAGACCCTGTGCTGGGTGTAGTGCAGAAATGGTGCTGACTCCTTACCAGTTGCTGCCTGATGTTGGGATGGGTGAGAAGTTGGTCTGCTCTCTGACCTTGAGGCCAGCTCAGGAGCAGCTTAGTAATGCCAGATACAGTATGGTCTAGTGATCTAAAATTCTGTAAACCAGGGAATAGTCTGCAGAGTGACGCCGATTCTCTGTGTCCGTCACGTCCCACTGCCTGCTCTGCAGTGGGGACCAGTCACCATATGGCTGTAGTGCAGCTGTACAGCCTTTAAGGTCACTGCTGTTTGCCTCTGCCCATGGCCTGATTTTACAGGGCTCTTGGTGTGTGGGAATGAAGGGAAGCCCCAGGAGGGATTCCCAGGGCTCCCAGGAGGGAGAACCCAGACTGGTTCTCCCTCTCAGCAGAGACGATGGTGTCGGTGCAGTGGGCTTACTGCAGCAATGGAGGTGTGGGTGCGGTGGGGCAGCCAATGCCTATATGGGATGAAGTGGCCCATTGCTGTTGCCACTGTTGGTGTGGGGAGGATTGCTGCAGCAATGGGGAGCTTGGCAGCGCTGTTGTTGCTCCCTGGCAAGAGAAAGGCTAGAGAGATGGCTCAAAATGTGTGGAGCCAACAGGTCTACCCGCAGCCATGTGCATGTAAAATGGGTTGAGTTGTGCCCACGTGCTTGGACAGAGCCCAGTGTCAGTTGCTAGGCTGTCAAGCCTTGAGCTCCTGTCTCTAGGTATAAGCTCTGGGAAGGGCAGGATGAAAACATAACAAGAAAAAAATTCCAAACACAAAAAAGTGGTTTCTGTGAGAGGATGGGAAAACAAAGCCAGACTTTTCCAGAAGCTGATGTCTATAAAAGCAAACATCGGGGCATTGTTGCTCCTCGCACCACTGGAGAGCGATGCAGAAAGGTCATAGCTGCCAGGGCGCGTGTGCACCATGCTGTCCTGCCACTTTCTCTTTTGGTTTTCTTGGTGCCAAGCTTGCCAGCAGTGCTTTGCCTCCTGCTAAACCATGTGTGTGGCAGCCTGAAAACTCGTAGGGTGGGATGGGCATGGAATGAGTTGGTCTGGGCATCCCAGGAAACCTTTTCAGTGCTCTGTGAGAAACCACAGCTTGAAGACTGCAAACCGTATCTGTAATCTGACCTTTGTTCACGTGCACAGAAGTTTGGCGGGGTTTTTTCACATGAAAGTATCCATTTCCGCAGCATCTTACAGATAGATGCTGCCCTGCCATGCAGGGAAGCTGCTTCCAGAGGAAAACCTCCTGTGATGGGCTCAGGCGATGCCAAATTGCTGTATCAGATTTCCCTGAGCTGAGTGAGGATCTAAGTGGTGATCAGACTCACACTGCTGCTTCTCACAGAGGTGGTGATACAGCCACACAAAGGACATTCCTGCTTTTGAACAACTGATTCAAGGTGTATAAATAACTATGTTTATTTTTTAGTTTTATTTGTGTCATATACAGGCACATACATATAAAAAACCCCAACTTTAACAAGACAATTACATTGGAGAGAGACTTTCCATTGGTTATTATTCTCATGCACCTGAACACGAGTGCTTTAAGCTGTGGGTCATTTCTAGAAATCTCCATGAGCATCAGCATTAGAGTAAGATGCCCCATAATTTATTAGGCCACTATCTTCACATGTTCTTAGCTATATGCACAGCAGTGATGACAACCATCAGACTCGCTACTTATTTACTCACGTATTTGTGCTTCAGATGTATCTTACAGGTTTTTTTTCCCCTGTTGAGAGGCTGAGTGCTTCCAGAAGGGACTGTATCACTGCTGGGTGGTGGGGGGCAGCCTTAGTGCCAGTGGCTGTAGTGGTGATGAACACAAACCTATTAAATAATGAAACGTGAGATTCCCTATCAGATAACATTGTGCTGCTAATTCGGGTGTGAGGTAGATGATGAGGTCATGAGTGAGGGTTATAAGGAGATAGCAGAGAGTCAGCAGGGACAGAACGGTCAGCATTGTTGGTGGTTTAATTCTTGTGCCGATGACAGAAACATGTATTTTCGTGACTGCTTTTAAAAACCAAAACAACTGCAAGGCAGAAAACTGTCTTTCATAAAGCCTTTAAATAGAGAGTGAGTTAAATCCAGGTGACATGGATGGGGTCAGATTTGCTCTTAATGGCATTTTCCCTTTGTAATTCCTGAGAGTTGTTTTTTTTCAAACTGTTGCGTTTGTTGGGTTTTTTTTAAATGTTTCTGTGCAGACACTGTATTACATTGGCATTGATTCACTGAGTTTATTTGTCAGCAGTAAAATGAATGAAATTCTAGAGGTACAATTTCAGCCAGCTGCTGTTGTTTACTAGTGAGACTACCAGTGACCCTTAGCATCTATAAATACTTCACTGTGAATTAAAAGCAGTGAACTCTTCACTAGTTTTTCTCTTAGTCATGTTTCCCAGATATTTTTTTTCTCTGCCTTTTTTTTAATTGTTATTATTTTCAGTCTCGTCTCCACTGCTTCAAGAAAAGACAGACATTAAGAGGAAAATTTAATTTCTAGTGAGCGGTAGATTTGGTCATTCGTCAAAAGACTCATCAAGTTGTTAGACCGTGTGAAGATTTTTCTCCAGTCTGTGTGGTGTTGACTTTCAGTAATGGCCTTTTAAAGTGAAAATTCAGATTTAAAACATCGGAGCATTATTTTTAGTTCTTCTGAGCTCATCATTCTTCTTAAGGAGAAACTTGTTTGCAGTCATTGGTTAGTGACAATTGAAACTTCCAAATAGCTTTAGGCAATATTGCAGAAGGACTGCAGTTTGTAATTCCCTGTGTCAGGACTCGTTGTTATTTTTTTCTTTTTCAGTAATTTTGGAGGTTTGACATGGACCAGTAGTTTTTTTATTTTACCCGAAGACATGAAAAAAACCAACATGCTCAAGCTTAGCTCAGCCTCGCAGGCTGCTATGAAAGGACTTGTTCCTCAATAGTCCAACCTCTCGCCAAGTAAAATTCACTTGGTTCCTCCTTAATGCTGAACATTTTGGTCTACAGGAGTATTGCTTCTCCTTAATCTACAAGATTATTACTTCACCTTAGACAGAAACTTGGAAAATATCACCAGCACCAAGTCAAAGTTTCTCCAGGCCTTACTAGCTTTTGTTAGCCGGATAGAGTTAGCCGCATGTTCAGTGTTTTCCACCTGCAGTGAGAGTAATGCTGAGCTCACGTCTCTACGCTCTTTCTGCAAGGAGGGAGGTTACGAATTCGACTTTCATGCTGCTGAGCATGCTGATGCCTCCTTGCCTGGCTTTATACGTCTAGAAATCGGTGTGGTCAGTGTTGACACACTTCTGGGTTGAGGAAAATCTCTGTCAAAAAGGCAATTTCAGTGCCATTCATTAGAAAAAAACAAACAGCCAGGTGGAAGTGGTTGTTCCATGTGGGTCTGTGATGGGAAATGGAGATCTCACACTTCACAGTAGAGGACTGTGAGCACCAGACAGCCTCTGTCAGTCTCTGCTGCTAAAGCTGTTTCACTTTCCATGAGATGGTTCTGCGTTTCTAGGGTCAGAACAAACAAAAGCCTTCACTGCCTCGGGATTAGGGCTGTCGGTGGTGCCACTGGCTGTGCCTCCCACCTTTATATGCAGCAGAGATGCTTCCAAAACAGAAAACTGAGAAGGACTCACCTGAGAAAGGGTGGGAGTATTCAGGAGCATGTCTATTTTGTCTAAAACTGAGCCGACATAAAACATTTTCTTATGGAAATGAAAACCTGTTTTTACCTTATATTTTATGTTTTATTTTGGTCAGCCACCAGTTTTATTTCTAAACCAAATTATTCATACAGCCCCAACAGCTATAGGATTTGAAGTTAATAAACTCATAAGCACAGGCAGTGCAAAATTTGAACAGGATCAAAATGACATACGGCAACACACTGGGAACATGTAAACCAAAGAAGCAACCAGGTTTGGGGTTCAGCTGCCTTCTGATCCCAGATAACAGCGATTTTTCTTCACCAAAATACATTTCTTGTTTTCCAGTCAACTGTTGTTACAGTCTTTTCTTTGAACCTTTCTGCAGGGACATTTTTTCCAGCTTCAGCTTTTTTTTCCCTGATAAAAAACACTAGAAATAAGTAGTGTATTTTACGACAGGGTAGTTGAAGTCATTCAAGGACTTACTCTTGGAGTCTGCTCTCATGAGCAACACATAACTTGATGAAATGGCTGAATCTGGAGATACAATTTACACCTGTCCTCCTTAATTTGCTACATTACAAAATAATAAAAAAAAAACAAACTATGTCCAAACTTTTCCTGATGAAAACTTCTCCTAAATTCTGCCACTTGTATCCTAAGAACAATGAGAAGCATTTTCATTCTCTGATGATCTTTGCTGTGTCGCCAGAAGGACAAAGAGATGTTAGTCTCCAGAAATGTTTTCAGAGAAGCTTATTACTGTTTGGTAGCATTTTAAAGTAGGAAATTAATTCTAAGCTGTTTTGTGTAAATGGCTGAACTTTGTCTTTTTACCTGCAATTCAAAAATAAAAATGAAAAAATCAACGCTTGTTGAAGGGAAAGAAGATAATTATATAGTTAAATTGTTGCTATTCTCTTCTTTTAAAGACAAAGAAAAATCCAGAAGAACAGATGTGAATCTTCAGACCTGTAGTAGTTAAGAATAATTGCTGTACCCAATATAAGCTGGTATTTTTTTCTTTTGTAATTTCAGCCTAGTTTTTCTTGTCCATTTCCAGGATGGAAGTGCTTCGTCATAAGCTTT
Source organism: Baryphthengus martii (assembly GCA_013396935.1). Taxonomy (NCBI): domain Eukaryota; kingdom Metazoa; phylum Chordata; class Aves; order Coraciiformes; family Momotidae; genus Baryphthengus; species Baryphthengus martii. Next base: position 103,035 of record VWZK01014961.1, on the reverse strand, counting down.
TTCATAGACTATGTTTCCTAGAGGTCGATTAATCCTTTTTTTTTTTTTTTTAAGATGTGGCGTGCTTTTATTTCCCATGCTGTTATCGCAGCAGGAGAAAGGGGAAATGTGTGATGATGGAAGAATTTTAACGTTTATGTATGCCACACATGAAGTTAGGGATCCCATGAGATTTGTTTGTGTTCTTGTATATGTGTGGATGAACATCTGTAGAATGACAGCTTAACAACTTCCTTCTGACATTATAAAGGGACCATAATGGTACTATTTTTCTATTTATTTTTTTTTAGTTGGGTTTCTTTGTGTTAACTCTTTCATTTCCCTTCTGATTTCAAACCTTGTTCACTCGACCAATCAATAATAGGGTTGTACTGCCTGGGAGCCAGTTAGACCTCAAACTTGAAATTATTAATTTCAGAATACTAAGCCTGAATCTTCAGTTAGTGATGATCTAAATTAGTGCTTCTTTCTTATCATTTCTTGTACTAACTTGCTTGAGTTGCGATCATTTTCCTTCCCCTTCCAATCTCCTCCTCTGTGGTCTGAGTGCCGTTCTGCAGGTCTAATTGCCAATTATACCTCAACAACCTGGAGATGCAGAGTTGAACAGACTTTGCCGCTTTGTGTCTGATAGCGTAGACAAAAATTTGAGAGAGCAGGGAGATGTTGAGATTCTTCATGAAGTTTTCAGGCTATAATGCCTGGGAATGCCAGGCTGAAAAGGGCTCTCGGCTTGCTGTGCCCAGTCGCTGCCTGGTGGATGTCCATCCTTAAATAAAATATTCAAATTCCAGCTTACAACCTGTCTTGCTTTGTCTCTTTATCTTGGCTGTTTTTGCACCATATGAATTAAGTTTGCGTTAGCGGTACGCAAATGAGTATAAAGTTATCAGGAGTACAGTTCAGACTGGAAATGGGAAATGAAATTTAAAAGCGGCATTTTAGCAAGTTTCTGCATTAACTTCCCAATAGGAATAATAAAGACCAAAAAGAAAAACCAACCCCAAAACCCCAATAACAACAAAATGCCTCACAATCTATTTTTGAGGGCCTGATCCAAATCCCAAAGCACAAACCTAATCAACTTCCTAATGATTAGAAAGTCTAATGTACTTGCCTGGTAATCTCTGCCTCAGACCCTTAATTTCTGTCTGAGCTATAGCAGATCTTTTAGGACATTAACTTGTCTGGTTTACAAATTCTGAACAATGAAAAATCCACACCATCCTTATGTTGTTTTTTTTCCCAGTGATTAATTACTGCATGAAACCGACTGATGTTTAATGTGCGCTAACCATTTCTGTCTTAGTTTTAGTTTTAGTCTTGTCTTGCCATTGAATCTTCTTCAGCTAGATTAAAGACTTGTCTTTAGAGATGGTGATCAACTCCTGTTAACCTTCTTTTCAGTAACATGGATTTCATTTCTTAAGTCTGTCTTTTATAAGGCAAGTTTGTGCATTTGCAGATTTTTTATTATAGAATACTTTTTGATATAGTTTCTCTGTTTTCAAGCAGAGATGGTATTACTGGCTTTACTAATTCTCTGTACTTTTCCTATATACTGAAGGATTTTATTCAAACTCACAACTGCAACATTGCATAGAAATCTAATGCTCAGTTGGTAATTTATGATAACCCCTTCTTAGTGATGGTATATTGATTTCCCTAGCCTCTTCTAAGGGAAAAAAAGGTGGCTAGAATATTAGAATTCTCCTACCATGATAGCTCTGTTCAATATTGATTATCATAACCATATAAACTCTTGAGATCTATGTGATAGAAGGTTGCTAGAAACTTCGAAAAACACGTAATGGCTTCCAAGTAAATAACAGAATACCCAGAACTGATACTTCTTAGATTAGGTAATTCTACTCCTGCATGTGAGAAATATGTGTTTATGCTAAAAAAAAAAACCTGCCGTAATTTTCTGCTGGGGGAATTGAGACTTGCTAACAAAGTTTAATACGCAAAGCTGAAAATCTACATCTAAAGGCCCTTTTTATTCAAAGACACAACAAATTAGCAATTTTTAATAAGTGAATGTATAAGAAAAATGTGCACAAATTGTATAAATTGTTTAGGTAGCAATCGTTGGGCTCAGCAGACGTGGAGCTCCTACCGAGGAGTGGCACGGTGGTCCCTTGACCAGTACCCAGCTACCCTGCATGACTCTGTAGGGCCAGCACCACAGGAACACCACATTTAGTTGAAACTCCGTGAGGAATGAAGGTGGGCAGAAGGTTATCTTCAGAAGTGAAATTTGGCCAGGATAGCTGGGGTGAGTGCTACTGCTCCTGGGATGGTAGCCATCAGCCTGACTGTAGCATCCAGGATCTCTGCTCAACAGCTCATTTGAAAAAGAGTCATAAAACCCAACTGTAAGCACACAACAGCAGCCGCTTGAGATAAATAACTTCACTTTAATGGCATCTATTTTTCTTTGTAAATGGCTTTAATGTCTACTGTGCTATATAAAGGCTTTCTGATATTCATTATTAACATCATATGTAATGTATTTTAACCGAATCTAATTTGAGAAGGTAATACATGGAAACATGCAAGCCAGGGAGAGCTCCTAATTCTCCATGTCCTGGCTGAGAGATAAGGCTGTGTGGTAAATTTACCATGCTCTCTTGTGATACTCTTCAGCTTAAAACTGCTGTTGTAAAACTATTCCTCTCTTTTCCTGTCTTGTGGTTAAATTTGTGTTCTGATTTCTAACCCAATTCTATTCAGAATAGGTTTATACCATGATTTGTCAATGTTATTTTTCAGTATCTATTGTAGACTGCAGTTGGGTACCTCAATTCTAGGTTATTTTCTTCAGCCGTGAAAGAAAATATTGGTTTATGTCTGATAATCCTTACCAGATTTACGCCTGCAACGAATGTTTAAAATAGAATCTGGAACACCAAGTGCTTGATTTGTAATGAAAAACTTGAGGTTTTGTTGGAGTAGAAGCTACTGCAATTTCCAGTAATAGTTTTGCTATCCTAGCACGCTTGTTCTGACTCCTCTCATCTCTGAAAAGCTGCACTCAGAAGCCACGTGTAATTCTTCTGTTTAAGCTGAATGTCTCCTTGCTGGAGTTCTGGGTTTTTATGTATGACTTTGTGGCTCTAATGATGGCATTTCACACTGAGCTTTATCACAAGGCTTTACTCAGATGTTTTATTCGAAAACAAACCCTAGATTTGTTACAAGGAGTTTTCTTTGCTGATCTATGAGTGAAAGGTGCCAATCTTGTCTTTCTACACAACCTTAGTGGCAACCCTACTATGTAATACCTGAAATTCACAGAGCTGAGCAGGACCTCTGAAATCATATGTATTAATTTGACCCTGCAACTCCATTAAAATGAACCATGTGTTCAGATTTTAATCCTGAAAATATATGCATCGGAGTATCAGGAATAGGGAATCAGTAGTCATCTTTTCTGTACTTAACAGAAATCTTAACATCCCACATTTAAGATTGGATTCAGCCTTGAAATTTGGTGATAGGTAAAGTTTCACTTTTTCCCCCCAGGAAATTTAGATTTGTTTTCTGCAGAAGTTTTAGTATGCAGTTGTGCTAGGCGGTTATTTAAGCATACTCCTGCTTTCAGCTGATTTCCTTAGCAAGTAATTTTGTGTGCTTCGCTTTGCTCTAGCAATTTCCATAGCCTCTCTGATAAAATACTAAATAAAATACCCCTCCCTGTAACATTTAGCCTGTCGATTTCATTATAGCAAAATATTGCATTTTACATGCCAAGCCTTAAAACCTTCTTTCTAAAAATGGTAACTGTATTTAATAACTAATTACTCTAATGATCCTACAGAAGTGCTCGAGACCTGTTTTAGTAGTGGTGTCAATTACAACCATCTGCACGATGAATAAAGGAACCGTGGCCCAGCTGTAGAGTTGAAACATGTTGGCATTTTCCTACGGGCGGCCATATGGTACTTAACGAAAGCGAATTGTTCACACTGCAAACAGCTCTGCTCCTGATGAATGATAACGTTTTGTTCTGGAAAATGGTTCCACAAACACGGGGAGTATTTTTAAATGCTGGAAGTGTGTCTGTAAGTGACAAGCTATAAATGGGAAGGTCTTTGGAAGGAGGAGAGGGGGATGAGAAAGGAATTGTTTCGTTTGCCTAGGGGTGTTCTAGCACAGCCTTCCTGTCTCTTAATAGCAGTATCTTTTTTGTGCATACATGGCCCTGAATCTGTAAATTTTACTTATTTTGGGAAGGAAGAAGATAATTAGAAATGTAACTCTCATTTGCCATCAGCATGCCCAAGCTTGAAGCTGGTGTGAGCTTTAAAATAGCGAAGCTGAAGCTGTGAAGAATTAATAACTCTTTGCCTCACATATGTGCAGACATTTTCTTACACTTGGAAAAGAAGCCTCGGAGTTGTAACCTCAGAATGTGTGTGAGCACACAGGTTGGAAACAAATTCTGGCTTCCCAGCATTTGGCGTTAGTCAGGGAAAAAAGGGCAGATAACAAATAAGCTGTAGAAAATGTCTTCCATTGGTTTTTATTAGAAACAGAAATAGGGTGGTTCCGCCCCCCCCCCCCATGACTGTCAAAGAATGGCTCAATGAACTCATTGTGAGATTGATAACTCTTTACCCCCAAATCATTAGCCCCAGATCTGAACTGAATCAACAATAGGCTGTTGCCATTTTGTGGTTGATAGGCAACCATTTGGGTAACGAGTTTGGTCTCAGTTCAGTTCCTACTATCTGTCTTAAAGAAGTAACTGCTGCTAATGACCTGAATTGATCATTTTATTAATCTCGGAAATTGATTTTTTTCTATGTGGCTTGTTGCTTCTGTACATGAGGTGTAATCAGAAATCTTGCATTGTCTGAGTTCCTGTTTGGTTGATTAATAAATACCTAATCTGGGGACTTTTGTTTTGTCCTGCATTTTCTGTGTAGATGGAGATTGATGATTTGTTTCTGAGGCTTTGTGCACAGATCTCTCTGAGGTGGTACCAGCGTTCCTCACCGTGAGGTACTTTCTGCCTTTTGCTAAGAGGACTGGTTTTATGCACTGGCACTCCTGTATGTTTGCAGGCATTGGAGCTGCTTAAAACCTCTTGATAGATCTTGCAGTAGTTTTGCAGAAACATCATAGTAAAAAATCTCACCAGCCTGTGCCATGCGAGTTCTCATTACCTGCGCACAGAGCTATTTGCAACTTCACAGCAGCAGTAGGGCTACGACTCCAAAGCCCCATGCTTTTATACTAGAAGCATCTGTCACTTGAGCTCAAAGCAAATCTTTCTTAGCTCTCCATAGCACAGGGTGGATAACGCTGCCGAGAAATCCCGGGTAATGAAACTGTGGGGCCCCACAGCTGAAATCTTCTAATGCGAAGTGTAAGAATTAACACAAGGACCAAAAAACCAAAAGCTTCACTACCATCTGGGATATGTGTTTTCTTGCAGCCTTCTTGTAAGACTGTTTTTTTATCTGACTCTTCACAAATCATGATCTTATGTTATAGATATAGCTGAAATGCAAGCGAGCAACCAAATCATGTTGGAGTGCAAACCCACCGTGATGCCTATAAAACATTTAGGGCTGTGATCTGAGAGGCATTAAGCAGCTAATTGCAGCACATTGTGCTCTGCATCCTTCTTGCTATTTGATCTGTTACAGCAGTGCTGTCTGATGCAATAAATCTTCCTCACTTTTTAATTAATAGTTGTTCATCTGTACAGCAATAATTTCAAGTAATGTTTACATTAAAAAGAAAGCATGGGGAGGGGGGAAATCTCTTCAGGCAGGAGCGTGTTTTAAAAAAAAAAAAAAATCATCCATCTCAGAAGCAAATACTATAATTTGGGAGCAACGCATCTAGTGTGTATTTTACAGAGGAAGGCAAGGCCTTTCCATAAGGAAGCTGCTTTCTAAATCAAACTCAGATAAAATATGTCTGTAACTAAGCCCTACAATATTATTTAAGGTGTAATTCTGCCTTATATTTTCTCAAGGGCAGTGCCAGTTTCTGAGATTCCTGCCGCTCCTAATGTTGCAGTTTACAGCCTGTCCACTTTCCTTCTCTGCCCTCTCACCTCTCCGGTGCAACTTCTTTTCTACACAAACATATTATCCATTACAGCAGAGAAATTGTTTTGATATAAAAATGCAGGAAAAAAAAAGAAAGGTATATCCATGGTTTCTAAATGTAGAGATGTGTATTATCCTGAAGGTGAGGTCATGAAGCTTATAAATATTACTTATCGAGTACGTGTTAACACTGATCGCTTTACAGGTTTCCGTGATGTTTTCTGTTGAAGGAAATGAGTGAAAAAATCACAGATATTCGCAATATGGGCTGCAGGGCCTGCCCGTGGCCCACAGCACTTGCTTGAAAAGCAATCAACAGGAAAGGAAACTTTCTGATTTCAAGTCCGTATTACTGGCAACTTGCTTTTGGCCAGTGAAATGTTAGTTTTGGATGATTTCCACTGGGAGGTACAGCAGAGCTGTGTGTGCCCATCAGAGACTACATCATAGAATCATAGAATCTTCTAGGTCGGAAAAGACCTATAAGATCATCAAGTCCAACCTTTAACCCTACTCTTATCTTTATCACCCCTAAATCAAATCCCTAAGCACCTCATCTACACATCTTTTAAACACAACCAGGGATGGTGACTCAACCATCTCCATGGGCAGCCTGTTCCAATGTTTGACATCGCTCTCAGAGAAAAAATTTTTCTTAATGTACAGCCTAAACCTCCTTTGATGCAGCTTTAGGCCGTCCTGTCTTGTCCTACATCCATACAGTAAACTGAACGACACCAGGACCCAGGCTTAAGCACTATCCTGCAACCACCCAAGTGCTGTTATGGTTCTGGGTATGGTTGTGGCATCCTCGAAAACCGGCTGATGAAATACAGGCTAGATAAGTGGGCAGTGTGGTCAACTGAAAACTAGGCCGTTCACTACTAGTGTGTCTCGGGGGCAAATACACACACCCACAGAGGATGCAGTTGAGCATGTGGAAACCAGCTCTGCAGAGAAGGACCTGGGGGTCCTGGTGGACAAGAAGCTGATGCTGTGCCATCGATGTGCCTTTTTGGCAAAGGTTGCCAACATTGAGAAGACCATTGCTGGCAGGCTGGGGCAGGTGATCCTTCCCCTCTACTGCACCCTGGTGAGACCCAGCTGAGGTACTGGGTCCAGTTCTCTGCTCCCCAGTGCAAAGCAGTTGCAAACTTGCGGGTGTGAGTCCAGCAAAACCTGACAGAAATGTGTAAGAGACTGGAGCATCTCTTGCATGAGGGAAGAGTTGAGAAAGCGGGGAGTGTTCAGCCTGGAGAAGAAAAGATTCAGGAGGGATCTTAGCAAGGCAGGTATATATCTGATGCGCGGACTAGGTGGGACAGACTCCTCTCTGTGATGCTCTGTGACAGGACAAGAGACAATGGGCACAAACTGAAATGTGAGAAATTCTTTTAAACATAGAAAAAACTTTTTTCACTGTGAGGAAAGTTAAACACTGGAACAGATTACCAAGAGTGGCTGTGGAGTCTCCATCCTAGGAAATACGCAAAACCTGACTGGACATGGCCCTGGGCAACTTAGCTCTGAGCACCAGGGCTGGGCTAAGCTGTCTCCAGAGGTGCTTTCCAGCCTCAGCAGTTCTGTGTTGTATGGGATTCTGTGACTCTTAAGGCTTAATCAAATAAAGGATTTGGAGTTTAACAGCTACTGCCATGTGTCAACGGTCGTTCCAGTGATGTGGCAGCAGTTCAAGCTTTTCTTCATCCAGGTGTATGGAGTTCAGTTCCTGCAAAAGATGTCTTTGGTGTAATTCCCTCCCAGCATCAGCAGAATGCATCAGGAATTGCAGTAATCCTCCTCTTCTTCACAAATAGTGCAAGCTTTGATTGGAGAAACTCTGCTTTCCTGACTCCATAGTGATGACTTCACCTGTAATCCAACAGAGGCTTCCTTCATTTAGCAAAGGAGACAAACAAATGTCTACCCTGGAATGTTGTTCAGTGTTTTGGCCTCCAAATTTCAGTTTAATCACTGAAAGTTCCTCTTCCCACTCATGCTTTGAAAACAAATTTTTAGTAAAATGGAAAAATTGAGCCAATGGAAGATATTTTGTTTGGACTTCGGCGGTTTTTCCACATACTGAAAAAACGCCTTCTGTGATTGAAGGAGAGCTCTCCTCCAGTTTCCTTTAGAAAAATATTTACAGTTGTTGCTTCAGTTTGAAAACCTTTTGCATATTATGGCACTTCAACTACATTAAATATTAAAAAAAAATAATGACTGTAGAGCTGTGCCATTGCATAAAAGGCAGAAACTGAAACCACTTATGAATAGAATTGGAGCAGACTAGTGTACTTTCCAAGCAGAGTGAAACACAGAAATAAAACAGCTAAGCAGTAGTTATCCTAGAATCATGCTTACTTTTATTAATCTGTGTGTACACATCCCAAAATAATCTAAAGAGAAGAACTTAATACTATATGTATTTCATAAATCTGAGTTTGGTTTGGATGCCACAATATAGTACTGAGGCAGACAATTTTCCATTTGCTTTGTGTGAGTTTCTGCTCCACTTTTTAAAAAAAATTTGACTGTTTCAAAGACGGAAACTATACCATTTTTGTTTAGACAAGAAGCATACAACACTTAGATACTTTCAGGACTTAACAGTGCCTTAAGTTATTTCTGATTTGCAATTACTCACCTTGAAGCAGGACACCAAATAAGCTGTAGGAAGCCTCAGAAGTGATGGGAGTTTGGTTCTGCTTTGGAGAATATTGCTAAGGGGTTGGTTTTGTACTAGAGAAAACCAAACATGACAGAACTGAATTTAACACAGAACAGATAGTCATTGTACTTTGGAATATTTCAGAAGTTTATTCTTATTCTTCTTTGCTTCAGCCTGGCATGCTGAAGGTAGGATGGTGCTGGCCTTACGGCTGCTCTGTTCTGTGGTGTAAGATGGCTTGCAGCTATTTTTTCCTTATGAGATAGTTGTTTAACCACGAAAAGTCAAGCCCTCAGCGTTGTTTGGATAAAACTACAGTGTGGCTGAGTTTGCTGCCAAATTTGTTGGCCAAGTCTTCTTCTCTGGAGGCTTTCAAAACACACCTGGATGCGTTTCTGTGGGGCCTGCCCTAGGTAATCCTGGTTTGGCAGAGAGGTTGGACTAGTTGATCTCTAGAGATCCCTTCCAACCTCTAACATTCTATGATTCTATGAGTATATTTTATTTCTACAATGAGATAAAAGTCATCTTTTCTTGAAGAAACCAGCAGTTGTAGTTGTCTTTGAGTTTTGATTCTTATAAGAGCTGCTGGTGCTGGGGTTGAGTATCGTATCAGCTTGTTACCTTTGTACCCAAAACTCAGCCTACTCCCCTAAGCCCCATCCTGTCACATCCCAAATGTCTTACATTCCTGTGTAATGTTGAGGAGAGCTGTGGTGGGAGGCGCTGTGGTGGGAGGCACTGTGGTCCATCAGCTCCTGAGCTCTCCGGCTCCTCTTTGTTTTCATTTTTCCGGGAAGATCTCGGCACACTTTGGAAACTCTGTAGATGAGCCTGTCCGTCCACAATAGAAAGACAGGGACTCCTTAGGCAGAGTAAGACAGCTGTTTAATGCTGTGGAGTAGCACAAAGTTAAATTTAGGTGAGCAACAGAGAGTACTGGATTAAATCAGTTGCTGGTGGAATTGGAGTAGCCAAAGCTCCAACTGCCCAAATGGATATTGAGTCCAGAGAGAATGATAATGATGATGTACAAAAGGGTCAGAGTAAGGTGTCACCTGCTCATATTGGTGTCCCTCATGGGTCCATACTAGGGCCTGTGTTGTTTAACATTTTTATCAATGATATAGACAGTGGGATCGAGTGCACCATCAGCAAGTTTGCAGATGACACCAAGCTGAGTGGTGCTGTCGATACACCAGAGGGACGGGATGTCATCCAGAGGGACCTGGACGGGCTGGAGAGGTGGGCCCAGGTGAACCTCATGAGGTTCAACAAGAGCAAGTGCAGGGTCCTGCACCTGGGCAGGAACAATCCCCACTATCAATACAGGCTGGGGGATGAGGCAATAGAGAGCAACCCTGCAGAAAAGGACTTGGGGGTGCTGATAGATGAGAAGCTGGACATGAGTAGGCAGTGTCGGCTTGCAGCCCAGAAGGCCAATCGCATCCTGGGCTGTATCAAAAGAAGTGTGGCTAGCAGATCGAGACAGGTGATTCTGCCGCTCTGCTCTGCCCTTGTGAGACCTTACCTGGAATGCTGCATCCAGCTCTGGAGCCCTCAGCACAGGAAGGACATGGACCTGATGGAGCGGTTCCAGAGGAGAGACACAAAGATGATCAGGGGGCTGGAACACCTCTCCTGTGAGGACAGGCTGAGGGAACTGGGATTGTTCCGCCTGGAGAAGAGAAGGCTTCGGGGAGACCTAATAGTGACCTTCCAGTACCTGAAGGGAGCTTATAAAAAGACTGGAGAAGGCCTGTTTACAAAGGCCTGTAGTGATAGGACGAGGGGTAATGGTTTTAAATTAGAAAAGAGTAGATTTAGGTTAGACATAAGGAAGAATTTCTTTACCATGAGGGTGATAGAACACTGGAACAGGTTGCCCAAGGAAGTGGTTGGGGCCCCATCCCTGGAGACATTCAAGATGGGGCTTGACGTGGCTCTGAGTAACCTGCTCTAGTGGACGATGTCCCTGCTCTCAGCTGGGGGGTTGGACTACATGACCTCTGAAGGTCCCTTCCAACCCGGACAATTCTGTGATTCTATCATTCTATGTTTGACAATTTTTTTTTTAGTAGTAGTAGATGATTGAATAATTGACTGTATTTTTTTCTTTACTTAATCCTACAGAAAATCCCCCAAGCCAGGATGATGACTCTTATGTTAGGTGGTGTGTGCACAGAGTAAAACCAGCACGTATCCTGTGTGCAGAGTGTATTGCGGAAAAGATAGACTGGGCTGTGGCAAAGGGTGGCACATAAGATGAAGCACAGCAAGGCATTTATTCAGAGGGGTAATCAGGAATTGGAGTGTAGCCTATGACATCTTCTATGTGTGGCACCAAATATTTTGAAAGGAGGGAGAGATTTGCTTTGTTTCTACCCTCTTAAAAGCTGTTCTGTGAATATTTACAGGAAGTGTCGGCTACAGATGAGTGATGTTGGAGTGTTGTGCTTAGATGGTGAGGGCTGACATTGTTGATCAGAGGTGGGAGTCAATGTGTGAGGAGAGCAGAAGGAATGACAGTCCGAAGGGGCATGGGGAGCAGAGATGCACACGCTGATGCAGTCGAGAAGGAAGAGGGCAAACAATCTGGCAAAATAATCCCTGTAGCAGTCGTTTGGAGAGGTCACCAGGCTCCCTTCTGGCAGCACTTGACCTTGATAAGGTTTGAGATTTCCAGTGAGACAGCCTGAGTGACACAGCTGTATCTGCGATGGGGAAGGAGATTTTGTGGGATGTTGTGACTTTCTTAAATGAGCCAAGCTGCATGCGTTTTCATCCCAGGGAACATAAAAAAAGCTATTTAAAAATTGATGTGCATACATTAGACCTGTTCCCCAGCCTTTCTCTTCTACCCTAGGTTTCACAAGTACGAACTGAGAAATCAGGATAAAATTACTTTGAAGAGAAGAAACTAAAAACCACTTCCAGCAGATCAGAAATAGCAGTATCATTTTTACACCATTCGGACAAAATACATATAATTGACACAGCGTGCTGGTACCATGAGAACTCATTTTTCGTGCACTTAGGGAAGGAACCATGAGATACACTGGTATGATAAAGAGAGGGAAGTAGATTTGATATAGCCAAAGCCATATCCTGATTCCACAGACCAAATCTAACCCTCTTCTTCCACAACCTACTATAGCTTTTACTAGGGAAAAAAAAAAAATATTGTGAAAACTGCCAGGCTCACTTTGAAAAATTACTAGAATTTTTCTTCAGATTTCAAAGAAAATGAATCAAATTGGGTTTTATACACCAATTGTTTGGTGAAACCTTCAAGGATGATAAAGTGGGATATATGTTCTATTTTTGCTTCTTCGTTTACTTTATTGTTTAGCTTTCAGTCGCATATAAATGTCAATGAGAGTGGCCATCCAAAGCTCTGGGTGCCCTGATGTATGTGGTGATATATGGGAATGTCACAGATACAAAGTAAAACTGCATAATTTAATGATCCCATGAAAAGGCATCTAGGATTAGTGTGAGAGAAGGTTGTATTTTTGTGTAAAACAGGTATTTTTAGTGTCTTTCCATGACAGAAACTGGTATCTAACCCATACTAGCAATTCTAACTGGATGCCTGTTGTATACACAAATTACTTTAAAGAAAGAGCTCTTTAAAAAGTAATTTTTCATTTTTAATTAGTTATAGAACTAAAAGCTGATATGCAAGTATTGTCACCAAAGTAATTTAAAAAAACGGGCTTAAAAAAAAAGAGTTTAATTATTGTTGTGCAAATTTGTGTACAGATGGCCTTAATTTCAGGATAGATGTAACCTATCTGGAGGTAACAAAAATACACTTTCCAAAAAAAGATATTGTAAAACAATTTATTTTTGAAATCTAAATGTCCGAATAAATTTGTATGGCAGTAATAAGGGTGGGAGATTGTTTGTTTTCAATTTATTTTTTTTCTGTACTAATTCTAATGTATTAACTGAAAGACCTATCTCAAACATTTGCATTTTTACTCCCTCTGGTAAATTGTTAGAAGGACATAGAAACACTCTTGGACCTCCATGTCATTTTTCTCGGATTGCCACAAGAAAAAAAGGAAAAAGCAAAGGCAAGCTATTAAAAGTTAAACAAAAAAATAATTCCTTGAATGTACTGCATATCTGCATATCTTGTTTTGATGAAATCCCAAACTCTTGCTCAGTGAAATTAAAGCAGCCAGTATAAAATGTCAACTTACTCTGCGCTTGTGCTAGTCTCCCTTTTTTCCGGACCCCACAGCGCTTCCACACAGCCTGTGTTTGTGCCTGTGATTTCTGCCTGTAGGTGATTACGTCAAGGAGAACTTCATAAAACGTGAATGCAGTTGGTTTGATTTATTATTTTTTTTCTCCCCAGAGGTCTTGAAAAGCCTCTGCTCACCACAAACCTCCTGAAAGGTCTGTTTTGTCCAGCTGTGTCCTAGTTTACGACGGTATTTTACCCGTAGCTATCTCAACACGACTGTGAAAAAGCAGCCAGGAGACTCAAGTTAAAACTCAGGTTTAAAACACATCATTAGCTTTAGCCACCTCTAATTCAAGTTTGGGGTTTTTGTTTGCTTGGTTTTGTGCTTAAAAGTGTCTTAAAAACCCATGAGCTAAACTGGCTTCTGGGAAAGTCCAGGCAGATGGATGGTTCAGCTCCAGCTCCTCCCAGCCTAAGTTGCTAAGAAAGTCTTCAACAAGTGTTTTGGAATGTTCTCTTTTTTTAGCACCTTAGAAATCTCCAAATGGAGCCGTAATTCTCCTGCACAGCAGGAATTAAAGCAAGGAGCTCTTCGTCTTCCCTGTGAAGTCCCTCCTGCGTTGCAAGATTTTAACATATAAATATTGACCACCTCAGATGGCAGATAGGATAATGTGAAAGTAAAAATAATTCACAGTGGGTGACATGACACTCAGTGTGAAGTCTGAAGAATACAGAGAACCAACTGAATGATTTGTACTAAAGAGAGGTTTGTATTTAACCTGCAGTTAGCTACCACTGTCACTCTCGCTGCTGCCAGGACGTAGAGGGAGAAGCAGCTGTAGTTCTGCTTAGTCCTTAATGCTTGCCCTCTCCAAACCATTTCATTAAATTGACCTCCAGTAGTGGGTGGACAACAAAGAGAAGTGTTAGCTTTACAGCATGTATAAGAAAGCTGAGAAAGGGAATTGAAGACCTTGACTTTCAGTGTGTCTTTTTAATTATTGTTGTCCATCTGGAGAAATCAAAAGGAGGGTTTGTACAGAAGTTCAGGGTCATCGAAGCCCTTGTTGAAATAGCAAGGATCTGCAAGTTTTAAATGCCTCTTTGAGCAATGCAACTCCTGCCTTCTGTGTTTCTTATGGAGAAAAAAAATAACCAAATACATATATTTATAAACCCTTCAGTGCTATTTTAACACTTTTATTCACAGTACTTTAGTATATGCTGCTTAAAGTGGACATGTGTGCAGCTGCATTATCCGCTGCCTGAATGACAAATGGTTTATCAAGCACTGACAGAGCACCCGGCTTCATGCTGAACGGAGGAAGGCAGCAGCAAGGACTCTGGCTTCAGAGAGATTAACTTCCAGATAGGCAAATAATAATAAACAACAGCCCGTTAAGCAAAGGACCAGAAAAGAGGAATCGAGAACATAAAAAGGAATCACAATGATCCGAATGGACAAAAGGAAGCGGATTTGTATATCTGAGCTTGAAATATGATAAATGAGTGGCAGATTAACGTTGCTAGGCTCCATGATCGCAGAGAGATTTGAAAGAGGGAAACGTGGAGAAGGGCAGTGCAGGAGCGCAGCAAAGACGACAGCAGCCGGCTGAAAGAACTGCAGACTGAGGTGGGGGCGAAGGGTCGCGGGTCCCCAAAGGTGAGACTGGGGAGCCACAACCTCGTGGAGGGTTTTGCAGGAGAGGGTGGCGTGGTCCGAGCTATGAGATATATGGCGTGTGTCAGTGGGGGTTTTGAGGCTGGAAGAAAGGCAGTAAGAACATGTAGTTTAATAGTTTAGGCACTAGGAACTATAGTGCCTAAAATATTAAACCCCAGGATTTTAAAAAGGTTCATTTAGAAGAGATGCTGGAGTTTATACTTTCAAAACACTGGCATTCCCATTGCTGTCAATATGTCTTGATCTCCCTGATGGTGGAAAATGCTTTTGAATCATTTGAAGTAAGTCTTATGGCATATGGTACTGTTTGGTTTAAACCTGAGCAATACTGGATTTCTCTGTTACTTTGAAAGGTTATATAGGCTGTAGAAAATTACCACTCACCTGCTAACCCTAAAGAATTACTCCTAGAGTGCTCCCTTGTGTTTAGACTCTTTTATTGGTTGGAGTGACTTGTAGTTAGGGTGTAGCAGGAGCTGGACATCAGCAGTAGTTCCCAAGGGGATGAATGGGTTCTACATGTAACCTGTACTCTACTCACTGAGTATCTCACCCTGTGCGTGGGAGAAAGTGAGCCCACAGACACCTATAAAAATACTGAAAGTTTTGATAATAGTGTCACATATCACCTGTTAATGTGCATATATGAGGTCACCCTATTACAGCTTAGATTTTGAGGTTAGTCTGTTGTGCTAATGCATTAATTAGAAATAGTTAATGGAAATAAAGCTGGTACTGTCTAAGAGTTGAAGAAGCAGTGTGGCCCAGTGGCTGGACCACAGACCTGCATCAGCCTCTCAAACCTTTCCTGTTGCTGGCATAGTTTGTGACTTTGAGTAGGTCTCAAATTTCTCCATCTAGCTGAGGTTATAATTTACTCTTGTTTTATGTCATATTCCGTGCTCCAGAGCTGGAAGTTTTATATCCTTACTGTATTTGGAAGAGGAATGAAATGCTAGTGAAGTGACTGTATTTTCAAAGAATTTGATAAAGAACTACAATTCAGATACTTCAGAGTGAAAGTGCCCTGGTTTTTGCACCTCTTCTGCAAGATGGCATTGCTCTTGGAGAAGTGTTTGTATAATAAAATACTGTGAAATGACACTATTGCCAAATGAGATTGTGATGAATAGAGCATTTGTAGTATTAAATCCATGGGTACTTTACATTGTTATGACAATAATAGTTTGCATTGTTGTAATAAGTTACACTTCTTCTTCTTTTAAAAAACAAATTCAGCTAGACCGTAATGCATCTTGGAAAACATACCCTCCACTGAAATCAGATGTGCATCTCTTGGAATAAAATGACTTTACACATACATAAAGGTACATTGTACAGCATATCATAGGCAATTGTGAAATAAATGATGTTTATCAGTGTGCCTTATGTAAACAGATTGCAAATACGTGGTCTTTTTTGTAGTTCAGGTTTGACATAATCATTGTCATAACTCTTCTGCTTTTAATAAACAAAATTACATTGCAGCTGACACTTGAAACTTATTAGAAACAGCCAGGGACAAAGCCCTGCAGTGAGGGGCTAGGGGGTTAAACATAGAATTTTAGAGATCTTCTTTCCCTTTCCCTAATTATAGATAAGGGGTGCCATGCTTACAGCTCAGCTTCAGAGACCCTTGAAGGATTTTATGATCCTGCAGCTGCCAGTGCAATCTTTTGAAAACCTTCCATTTTCATAATGGGAGCTGGGATGAGACTGTATTCCTAAACCTGCAGGAAAAAAAAAAGTGCTTTGACTTAACAGGTGCCATCCATGTTAAAAGGATGATTTTGAAGATTATTAGCTAGTATGACTAAGATTTATGATGCAATCTGCTTTTTTTTTCTCTTCTTTAGTACAGATAAGGGGGGTTATTATTGTTAGTAGAAATACCTATTAAAATAAACCCCACGAAGCAGTTTCAAGGATTTGATAAAAATGAATATAAAGTTGAAGCTCCCAGCTTATCTTTAACTCAGGTGATTTTCATGGGGTTGTAACTCTTCTGGCATGGGATAAGGGAGCAGAAGTGTGATTTTTATCCTCACTCTACAACGGAAGGGAAAAACAGATTATGTATTCCGTTCATTAGCACATTCCTGCTCAGGTTTGCATCTGCATGGGAGAGTTAACAGGGATTGCATATAGGTGGGAGTGAATTGAGAATTAGCATAGATGACTCATTTTCAGGTTGTAGTCAGTGGTGTCTAAATACCAGGTTCTACAAGTGGTTTTAGGGAGAGTCTTTCCTACCAAAGATGTGCTCAGAAGAGCTGGAAAAGCCTAAAGGCTTTGAAGAAGCTTCAAAGAATTCCTCTCATGATGCTTTTTACCATCAAAGGTCTGGGTCTCGGGCTTCCAGTCCTGCCTGCTGACTCACCTACTCCTTCTCTCCTACTTCTTACTCTCTTCTTACATCTTAAGACTGCCATGACTTGATCTGTTGATCAAGAAGAAGTCAGCAGCAGCATTGGCTGGAATTTTTGACAATAGTGTATTTTTATGTCTGTCTTGGCAAGTCTACATGTGTCTATCTAAGGCGGAATGGAAGTGAATGATGCTGAATTTGCACAAGAACAGTAAAATATGGTATGGGTTTTTTCTTTATTTCCCTGTTAACTATGTTTTGGGGGATTTTGTTATTCTAGGTTTCCAAGGCGAAGAAGTCACTTTTCATGTTTGGGGTTTTTTTTCACTTGATTTTGGGGATGTTCATTTTGCGATTGCTGAATTATTTTCACTCACGACCTTATATTCTGAAATTATTTTCTATATAGCACCTAGTATGAGAAGATTACAAATTATAAAAATTTTAAGCTTCCTTTTTTGATTGAAGGAAAAGTACCTGTGACTCAGGAAACTTTTTTTTTTTAAAGTATCATTTGCAAATATTAAAGGAATAGTTCCTGATTTGTATGCTTTAAGACTTTTTTTTTTCCTTCAATTAATACCAGATTTTATTTTTTAAATGAAATCTTTTAAATTTGAGGTCCCTCTGGGGATTTGTGGGGTATTTGTGGAGTGTTGGGGTTTACGTATATGTGTATATATATATATATAAATATAAATATATGTACACACACGCCCCATTGGCACCATCCCGATTTTTAGTACTACTGACGTGGACAATTAAGTTAGTTCAGTAGCTTCACGTCTTTGCTGAGTAAGGTGTGTTTGCAAGTTGTATAGCTTGGGCATGATCTTGTGGCCCCAACCATGCTGGAGAATGCTGCATTTGCAAAAATATTATTTTGACTTTTGACTTGCTGCAGTATGAGAACTTAACCTGGAATCTAGTGACATTGTTTTAACCAGTACTGGTTTTACTTGGCAATGTATTTTTAATTTAGTGAAGGATTTTATCTAGGTTTCTGAGCATTCAGTATACTACTGTTCAAGATTTGTGGGAAGCAAGCGAGTTGTTGTTTTCCCAAGGAACAAACAGGTTTGCATTTGTGGAAGCATTTGGGGTTCATTCCTCAGCATTCAAATGCTGGTTGAGAAAGAAGAGATCATTACTAAAACAGGGTGTGAGTTTTCCATCAGTCTCATGGTGGGACACACTGATCCCACCACAAGCAAGTTCTCCGATACAGGGATTCCCATCTTGGTGGAGCGCTGGGATATTTTTAAAAGCAAAGTATGAAGACCTGACTCTGCCTCCTTTTTGCGTCTTAGCCAGGCGATGAGGTGTCTTAGATTAAATTTCCAATTGTTTAATGAAAAGCTTAAATTCTGGGTATCATCAATGTGGGATGCTTAGCAAGCCACTTTCCGTCATCGATCAGCAGTCCTGGCTAACTGGAGAGGCCCCAGTTAACTAGATGTGACACACGTCTACAAAAAGGGGCAGAAGGAGAATCCAGGGAACTGTAGGCCTGTCAGTTTGGGCCTTGGTTCCTAAGAGGGTTATGAAGGCTAATTTTGGGGCCAGTTCTGTTTTGTATCTTTATTGATGATCTGGACGAGTGGACCTGAGTGCACCCTCACTAAGTTTGCAGATAGATAACACCGAGTGGGATGGGTCTGTTGATCTGCTTCAGGGTGGGAAGGCTCTAAAGAGGGATCTGGACAGGCTAGATTCATGAGCCGAGGCCAATAGTATGCGGTTCAACAAGGCTAAGTGCTGGGTCCTGCACTTAGATCACAACAACCCCCTGCAACCCTCCAGGCCTAGGTTGGAAAGCTGCTGGGCAGAAAGAGACCTGGTCATCAGCTGGCTGATTGTGAGCCAGCAGTATGCCCAGGTGACCAAGAAGGCCAACAGCATCCTGTCCTGGATCAGAAATAGTGCAGCCAGCAGGACTAGGGAAGTGATCGTCTCACTGTCCTTGGCCCTGGTGAGGCTGCATCTCAAATACTGTGTTCAGTTTTGGGCTTCTCGCTACAAGAAGGCCATTGAGGTGATGGAACATGTCCAAAGAAGGACAACGAAGGTGATGAAGGGTCTATAGCACAAGTCCTATGAGGAGCAGCTGAGGGAACTGGCCTTGTTTAGCCTGGAGAAAAGGAGGCTGAGGGGAGACCTTATCGCTCTCTATGACTACCTGCAAAGAGGCTGTAGTAACGTGCGGGTCAGTCTCCCAAGTAACAAGTGATAGGACAAGAGGAAACAGCCTCAAGTTGCACCAGGAGAGGTTTAGATTGGACGTTAGAAAACATTTCTTCACTTAAAGTGTTGACAAGTGTTGTAGTAGGCTGCCCAGGAAGGTGATGCAGTCCACGTCCTTGAAGATACTTAAAAGACATGAAGATGTGGCGTGTAGGGACATGGTTTAGTGGTGACCTGTCAATGGTGGGTTAATAGTAGGACTTCATGACCTTAAAGGTCTCTTCCAACCCAAATGATGCTATGATTCTATGTTTCTGTTTCCTAGAAGCTGCCTGCAGTTTTGCATTCTCCCTGTAGTTTGTGCAGGGAGGTGTGTGTGACATCTCTCAAGCAGGCCACCTTTAAACAGCTGGATGCTGAGACTTTCACTCTCACTTCGTTCATGTTTATTAAAAATGACTAGAAAGAAGTTCAGAACTTTTGTATCTGATATGTGTTATGTCTATTATGGTGTCAGACAACTAAGAAAAAAGTCACTGGCTAATGAATCTTAATTGTAACAAAACATCAAATCATTGTCACTTCTGCTGCAGTAAATGGCATTCATTAAATTAATCCACTCCATTACAGAAGTATTTTGCAGAGAATACCATGACCCTACTGCTTCCATAACAGTAATAAGCTGAACATATCACTGTGGCACTGTTAGGTATATTAGAAAGCAGTTTGAAGCATGGCTGCATGACCTGAAGCAGCATCAGCTGGTCTCAGGTAGCATGTTTGAAGAAATAAACTACCTTAATTAGAGACTGGACTAAAGCAGACCCTACATGTGAACATTCCTGTAACTTAGCACTGCAGGGAAAAAAAAAGCTGGATCAAGAACCTCTGGCTCCATTTGTAGAGCAGCACAAGCCAAAACAAAGCTTTGACCTTGAACCAGGAATGGAGAATTTTGAAATCTGGATATTGGTCCTTTTTCTTCACTCTTACCATCCCCTTTTAACTTCAGATCTAAACCCACCCTGCTGTCTCTCCCCTTTGTCCCCATTCGATATCGAAAAACAGAGAACTACATCACTCCCCAACACTCTTTTTACAACGCTGCCATCAAAAATTTCTGGCAGGAGTTGCTTTGACTTTTAACAGCGTTCTATTTCATACCATATGTGTACATACACCAACCGATGATATACCGTGTTTGTAGCTAGGGAATGGCCTGCTTTATTAAACATCCCCCTTGCCAACAGTAAAAATGAACAGCCACAGTAAACACAGATGCAGGGAGGGAAGAACAGTCCGAGCTGTGTCGCAGCGCATTGTACCTAAGGAAGAAAACGTCAACCTCTAATTGGCTCTGAATGCAGCCCACCTACTTAGCAAAATAGGCTGCCAAAAGCAAATTGCCCCGGTGCTCCGTGCGCCGCGCTGCCTTCCCATTGAATTCAGTCAAATGGGAGGCTTTTGCCTTCATTTTCCAAACTCTCCATGAGTTGGCAAAAAGCTGTCTTGGAGAGAGCCTCTCTGTCTCGAATAAAAACCTCCTGTGGATGCGTTCCCTCCTTTCCCTCCTCCGAGGGTGGTGCCACTCCAATTCTTCTCAAAATTTGAAGATGACTGCAGGGGGAAAGAGGTATATTTGTTTTGGGAGGAGGGATTTTTTTCATTTTTTTTTTTTTTCTGGGAAAACACATTTTGGCCCAGGAAGAATGAACAAAATGACAGTCTGTCTCAGAGCTCTTAAGCTGCTAAGCACAACATTCAGTGCTTATATGTTGTCGCGTTGCCAGCAGCGGGTATGCAGACGCAATGCAGAAAAGAAGAAATTAATGTATGCCATCCTTAAAATGGTTCTATTGAGAGCCAGTACTTTGTTTTTGCTTACAAAGTGGGAATCACCAGTTTTGGCCCAACTTTTGCACCCAAGGACTAGGACGTTGCTGGAATGGTCCTGAAACAAACTATACTGTGGGATTTAACTCCATGAATTCCATCGCGAATAGAAATGGTTGGTTGATTGGCAGATTTTCCTATTGGCCGCTGAAATTTCCCCTTCTAAGCTAATAAAATTAATTGTGCAAAACTGAAGTCTCCTGCGAGGTGTTAGCAGTAGATAATTGAACTGGGAGAGAAAGGGGTTGTTGGTTCCGTTAAAGGTTTCTGCTAAATACCTTATTTAGGAGGAATCTTTTTTTTACCTGTTTTTTGGATGAAACTGTGCTTAGAAGCTTAATAAATTATAAGCTTGTCACTTCCATTTCATCACCACTAAATTTCTACCTGCTTCTTCACCTCTATTTTTTCTTCTCTCTATCTAAGAATAGGATACGAGTCCTTTGTTTCTTTTTAATGATGTCAGCTTGCCCAACTATTGGTACAGCAGGTCACTCTTGCTCACCTAATTATTTCATTTAGGGATTTTAAGATGGAAAAAGAAAGGTCAAAAAGGTAAGAGTAGTCAAGTAAAAAAAGTAAAGTTTGCAAACTGCTTGTTTGGGTCAGTCTTGTTTGGGGGCAGGGGAAGGTCTTGGATGAATTCTGACTTGGATATGAAGCAGAGGGAAAGGGACCTGAACAGGAAGGGGCACATGGTGGAAGGGGAGGTAATGAATAGAAATAGGAGACAAAATGGAGACTTGGTGAGGGCAGAGGAAAAAGTTGATGGCAAGAATGATCAGCAACATCAGGGGAGAGAACTAGGAAAGGCTGCAAGGGAGCTTCCTCAGTGCCACAGAGCCACAACTTCAAGCTGCATCTGAAGGTGGTCTGTTGTTGCCCCTTCTCACTCCTCGCCCTCCTCCAAGCTAACCTAAGACCTCCTTCACTGAACTCACCTCAAGCTTTTTGCATCACCCGAAGACTCCACTGCTGTCAAGGCAAGGAGCCCTGGTTTGCCCTTGAGTTGTGATACTAGAAAGGTGGAGGGATGGGCACGGTAGCTTTTAAATGGTTTACATGGTAAATGAGCAAGACAGTCGAGTTTTCTTGGCTGCTTCAGAGACCTGGTGGTTCAGGATTAAAAATCAGACTGTAACAGTAAGCTGTATTTTGTACATTCCTGAAAAGGACTTTAATTCGGTGTTGTTTGGTATCTCCATAGTTGTGACAACTGCACAGTAGTATTTCTCATTTAAAAAAAACCCTACAGTGACTTCATGAATAGAGTTTGGCTCCCCCTCCCTAAGGAATTTATTCGTGGCCATTTTGCTAAGGGTATTAAAATCCACGGGAAAATTGTTTCTTTCTCGTTCCATATGCACATTAC
Organism: Baryphthengus martii; assembly: GCA_013396935.1. Classification (NCBI taxonomy): domain Eukaryota; kingdom Metazoa; phylum Chordata; class Aves; order Coraciiformes; family Momotidae; genus Baryphthengus; species Baryphthengus martii. Next base: position 80,591 of record VWZK01014961.1, on the reverse strand, counting down.
TGACACAACATGACTTGTGTAGACTTCACCGTAACCTGTACTTTAGCTGGTCAATGTAATTCGTAACATAAAAGCTACATATTATAATGACATAGCTTTCATAACACGTGTATGCTGCCTCCACTCTGCTGTTTTATAGCAGAACTACAAAATATTTTACCAGCGTCCGTGTAAATCCTGTAATCTTAAAAATGAAATGGCAAAAAGAAACCCAACAGAAAAAAAAAACACCTTCCATTAGACCAGGAAGGCGGAAACATGTACTTTGTGCAGTAACCGAGCATGTGAGAGCCTGAGGGAGATACGACACGCTCGCTAAATTACAGTGGCTTCATTCCCAAAGATTGGTGGCAGCAGAAACTCCAGTGTTCTCCCTCGTGGGCATTGGCTGAGATGTGGGGTTTGGCTAAGTCTGCCCAAAAGCAGAGTGGTGGAGGCATGGTGCTAATTTGGCGTGTCCTTGGTTGTTTTCTTATCTCACTCCAGTGAGCTCCAGTGCTCTGTTGAGCTGCGCCCAGAGTCACACAGAACATCTCAAGAGATCAGAGGATTATACCCACTCCTTGCCTTCAGTCTAAAGCTGAAGTTAAAAAACAGTCAGAACCACCTAAAAGAGAGCTCTAACCCCAGTGCTGTGCTGAACACAGCCACGCTGGGTGCCCTGACATCCAGCTCCTGGCATGGAAACTTCTGAGCCCAGCAGATTTCTTGAATACCCTCTGCCTGAATTATACAGGGAGCCAAAGCTGGAAACCAGATCCCTCAGCAGGATGAATCACACTGTATTGCCTCCCTTCGGTGCTCCACTCAGAGCATCCGTGTGTTTTGGAGGGGCTCCTGACATGACACCACGAGATTTGGGCAGTGGTTGCCTCATTTGGGAATTTCCGTTGTTCCTGCGGTGATAAATGCCCAAATGATGTTCCCTTTGGCTTCTGCAACAGCAGGACATTTGGCACCTAAATAGCTTTATAAGCAAAAATGTGCTTTCCTGCAGACTCTGAGGTACATAAGCCTTGAGGGGTTTTGTATGTGTTTAAATTGGATACAGTGTCTGAGCTGTGCTCTCCCTACCTGAGGGTTTCTTCTAGCTTTGGTCTGTGTTCTCTCCATCCTCAGTTCATCAGGTGGAGAGGACAAATAATGACAGTTCATGACCTCAAAAGGTTTTGTCACAGTTAAATGAGTATCGAGGGTGTTTGGATGCGGTGATGTTGAAGCCATGTAAGCAGTAAGACAGAACTCAATGACACAGAGGAGGAAATTGTGCAATATTCAAATTTATTTCTTGTTTATCTTTGACTCCTGCCCATCCTGTGTTGCTTTTAATCTCGTAAGTGTGTTTTCGTACTGTTGATCTTGCATGTGTGTGTGCATTTCCCAAGAGAAATCTTGAACTGACCCGAGTGTAACGTTGGGAGCACATCTCTCACGTGAGCAATACTGCAGGCTCTGGTGCCACCTCGCACGCCGTAGCAAGGGATACTCTCGTGGTGGCTGTCAGTGGATACGGCCCTCGCTGTCACTGTATCTAGAGCTGGATTTGGCTTTCCATTCAACCAAGGGAAGACTTTTCCAAAAAGAAGCTTCTACAAAACGGGGAGTCTCTGGGAGATAATTAGGTGGTTGTATAAATAATGAGTGAGGGCCAGATATTATCTGCTAGCTCTATAGTTGCATCCATGGAGAGAAGAGATGAGCTTTCTTCGGGGGCAGGAGAGTTCTCTCAGCTCAATTAAATGGACGTATAGTACCAGCCTGACACTGAGCATTTGTTCCCATAGAAGCCTGTTAAAGGGAAATACGGTTAATGTTGCATAGAGCCTCTGTTTAGACCTCCTGCTTGGATTATGAGAAATGTTAAGGCTAAAAAAACCTGCACTCATTATTTGAGTTTTGAAACCTGACCGGCTCCTGAACGCTCTCTGCAGCAGGGCACACCTTTTCCGCTGGCCGATTAGCTTCTTGTTATCTTGTGGCAAATGCCTGGCTTCACTGTTCCTGGACTTTATTTTAAAAGGCTTTTGCTGTGTGCAATTGAATATACTGTAATCTTCTTATCAAATACTAAAGCTCTTTAGTGATGCCATTTTGAAACGTACTTCAGTTTTTAAATTGCAAATCCTCAGGCTGGAAGGTCTCTGTTCTTGGTTTAGGTAGTGGTTGAGAATGTACATAAATATGTGTGTGTGTGTGTGGCTGTCTATAAATGCTTGACAACATGCTGTTGCCTTTTCTGATAACATACATTTGTGAGTTTCCCTCTGGAATATTGGAAAGGGATGATATGGATTGCAAAGCTGGTAGATGCCCTCCTGGGTCATTTTAGGGGGCTTTTCCTCTGTTTTTTGGGGTGCATTTAGAGCCTCCGAAGAGACAAATAAATTCTCCCTAAACAAGAGCAAGATGGTTTTTTGTTGGTTTTTTTTACCTTTATTGTTTAAGCAAAAGAAGAAGACTGGTCTAGTTTTGAGTACGAAACTAAAAATCTCATATATTCTGGTCTCACATCCATCAGTAACTTGTGATGTGACTTGAAACAAAATCACTTAACCTGTAAGTCTGTTTCCCTACCTGTAAAGTGGGGTTGAGAGTAACAGGGATGCCATGACCGTTAAATATTTAATGTTTGTAAAGTGCTTTGAAGACAAGAGTGCCACACAAATGCTTAGCATTGTATTAAAATACAAGAAACTGGATAACCTTGTGTAGGAAAATTTTGCTAGAATCTGTAACTTTGGGAGTGAACACTGAAGTGAGACAGCAAAGAGCATCTTGCAAAATAGTATATTAAGAATTTTGAATGAAACACTCTGGAGAGTCTTTCTCTAAGGAACTGGCAGAGACAGTCTTCAGGACCATAAAATATCCTTCAGAAAGTCATAGGATTCAGTCAATAGACAAATCTGGACTTTTCTGTGAATTAAAACAAAAAGACTTCTAAACCAATTACTCTTGTTTAGATTGGACACAGTAATTGAGCATGTAATGGGGCCGTTATGTGAATGCTGGGAAATAAGACATTTAGTTATAGAAGGGCAGTATTTCAAGGTATAAGTCTAATCCATCCTTAGTGGCTGTTATTACTTACCTAGGAGATCAAGAAACTACAAAGGATAGGTACTTTATTCAAGAAAGCTCTACAAACATGTAGAGCGCTCTATCTGTGAAGATCACCCCAAGCAGCTCATACACATAAAATCATGGAATGGTTTGGGTTGGAAGGGACCTTAAAGATCATCTAGTTCAAATACCCCTGCCATGGGCAGGGACACCTTCCACTAGATCAGGTTGCTCAAAGCCCCATCCACTCTGGCCTTGTACTTACATCAGCTTAGGAATTATTTACAAATGGATAGGCAAAAATAAAATGCTACAATGCATGGAGCAAAATTTTGTAAGAAACTGGGAATAAAGCACATGTTTTCAAAGCAAGTAATAAAGCAAGAACTCAGGCTTTGTAATAATGTAGGTCTTCCCCATGGTGTCTTTCATAAATACACTAAAATATTGCAGATGCAGAAATACTCAGGCATTTCTATCCCTCTTCCCTACTGTAAGTGAGTGTGTGAGCTGCCTGGGGAGATTCTGAAACAAAAAAAAAAAAAAAAAAAAAAAAGGTTTTTTTTTGCTGCAGAACTTCACTTACTGTGGTGGGATGGCCATGGCTGTGGGCAGCATCCAGACCCCCACTCAGCCACTCTCTTAATCCCCCTCCTCAGTAGGGCAGGGGGAGAAAATAAGATTTAAAAGCTCATGGACAAAGCTCATGGGTCAAGACAAAGACAGGGTCATCTCTTGCCAAGTACTGTCACGGGCAAAACAGGCTTAACTGAGGGAAAGTTAGCTTATCGCTACTTAAAGTTGAATGGTGAGAAACAAAGTGAAAAGTTAGAAGAACTTCTCCCAGCCCCTGTTTCTTCCTAGGATCAACTGTTACTCCTTCATTCCCAGCTCTTCCACTCCCTCAATCCCCAATGGGAGAATAGGGAATGGAGGTTGACATCAGTTTGTAACAGTTCCTCTCTGCTGCTTGTTCTTTCTTAACGCTTCCTCCCTTCTCCAGCATGGGTCCCTCCTACAGCATACAATCCTTTATGAACTGCTCCAAGGTTCCCTCCCACGAGCTGCAGTCCTTCAGGATAAGCCTGTTCCAGCATGGGTCCTCCACAGGCTGCAGGTCCTCCATGGGGTGCATGTGGATATCTGCTTCCACTGTGGTCCTCTCCACAGGCTGCAGGGTAATTCCTGCTCCAGTGGCTGAAGAACCTTCTCCTCCTCCTCCTTCTCTGGCTGTTTTTTATGCTTTTTTCCTCATCCCTCACTGCCTGTGTAGTGTTTTTACCAGAGGCACCACCAGTTTGGGTGATGGGTTCAGATGTGCCCTGCAGTGGGGCCATCATGGAATGGGCTGAAACCAACTATGAACAGCACAAGGCAGCCCCTGGCTTCCTCCTGCAGACACCACCACTGCAGCCTCCCCAGTTCAGACAAAGTACTGGTAAAAAAGATTTTTCTGAGAAAGATATGATAGTTTATTGCAATAATCAGTAATTTTTTTTGTTGGTTTTTTTTATTTGAAAGGGAACTGTTGAGGTATTTACGGATAAACTTACACATTATAATTTTATGTGTGACTTACCTGGTCCCTATTTCTGTCAAACAAGCTGGTTGCTGGATGAGGCAGGAGAGCTGGGACCTCTACAACTACCTGAAGGGAAATTGTAGTCAGGTGGGGGTCTGGCTTACCTCCCAGGCAACTAGTGACAGGATGAGAAGGCACAGCCTGAAGCTGTGCCAGGGAGAGTTTAGGTTGGATATTAGGAAGCAATTCCTCACGGAAAGGGTGATTAAACACTGGAATGGACTGCCCAGGGAAGTGATAGAGTCGCCATCCCTGGAGGTGTTTAAGGAAAGATTGGATGTGGCACTTACTGACATGGTCTAGTTGGTGTTGTGGTGTTGGGTCATAGGCTGGACTTGATGATCTCAGAGGTCTATTCCAGCCTCAGTAATTCTGTGATTTTGCGATTCTGTGTGTTCGCAGAGTCAGAGCAGAGCGATCGTAACAGCCTCCTGATTTTTTTGGCCTTAAAAATCTATAAATTCGTAAGACTAACAGGAACGGTGCAGTGACTCATCCACACAGCAATCAAGGTGTCACAGCAAATCAAAAGTTTCCATTGCCTCTTTGAGACGGGGATTCAGAGAAAATGTCGACGGTAATTAAAAGAATTGCTCATACAAGGCTGTGAAACTCCGGTGCGTGTTTTATCTCCAAACTATTTATGGCTCTGTCTTGGGTAGTATGTGCCTGCACCCAGAGTTGTGGAGCAGGACGTGGCTTCCCGAAACGGAGCATGCTGCTGGTGCGTTGCGTCGCTCAGGGGTAGATTTTGCATTCGATGCTTTTCCCCAGTGTTTATAGAGTTATGACATTGTTCTCTCCCATGCCATCACCTATTAGGATTGTTTACTGGGAGTGCAGTACCTTTGCCTGATCTTCCCATGCCTGCTTCTCTCAATGCCTAAGAGTTGCTTAAATGATGCCAATTCACAGTCTGAGCTTTTGACCACTGTTTTTCCTTTCTCAAAGAGCCTGAATTTCTGGCCAAACCAATTAGATAAGCTGCAAGTATATCGTTGCTGTTATGTAGGATGTATGCTTCTCTTAAGAGCTATAAGGTTTGCCCATGAGGAGTAACTGCACAAAGTGGTGTCTTTGTAATATGTTCATTTGTGTCTCCTTGCCATGTTTTAGATCTCTCTGAAAACAAACTCCTTAGTAAGTTTTGTAGCAGTAATAAAATTTGCTTCAATGTCTCGCTATTAGATGTCACAACATACTTTTGTTTTTCCTCATCCTGTTTATGGGGCAGTGACAATGTGAGGAAAGATTTATCCATCAGGAAAATGATCTGTTACTTCCCTTTTCATCTATCCAAAAAAACCTGATGGGCTGTGATGCAAAGTGTCTCTAAAGCAATGCATATAATATATGCGATTACTGCATGCTCAGCAGCCAAATGCAAACATTGCAGAGTAGAAGCACAAGGTTTATCTGAAAATAAACAAAAAGGAAACAGAAATCTGTACTTCAGATTCTACACACAAGCTGTTCAAACAGTCAGATCTTAATAGTAGATTTAAAAGTGTCAACAGCAATGGCCTTGTTTTTTTTGCATGGTTAAAACTTGTCAGCAAATTCAGTCTTTTTGAGTGATAATAACACTGAAAGGCTTACAACAGACTGTCCTTGGTGTATTGCAAAAAAAAAAGAAAAAAACCTTACAGGAACAACAAGTATCTGTTGACCTGGGGTCGGCGTGGGAATCTCAGGTCACTTTTGCAGGCTGAGAAGCTTCTTCAGGAAAGAGCATAATCCATGAAATCATTACATTGCTTAACCATGCAGCAAAAGGTTAGAAGGGAACCAACCTCTTCAGATTATATTTAGTAACTATGAAGATTTTGCTTGTAGTAGTCGCTTTCCACCACATAGTATTTTGCCTACCCTCCTCCCTATGCCTCCTATGAAAAATTTACTCTGATCTAATCTGAAAGTAATCATACACTCATGAACAAGTTTTCGATTTTTCAGCAAACCACACAAAATTATTCTAAAAGCAACAAACCAAATTATTTTGCTCAACATACGTTTATTGACAGATGGACCAGGCCAGATCCGTTCAGGAAGACGCAGGGATGGGACAGTAGCAAATAAGTATGCAATGCTTCCAAATATTAAAACTGTCCTCTGATGCACTCCTATAAATTGAAGAGACTACTGTTGCTGTTAAGGTTAGCTTTACACATATTTTTTGCTGGTGTTGACATCTACTGGATAAATTTGCTACTGGCAGGAGGAATACACAGTTTCAAAGAGGAGAGCGCTCTCGGGAAGCTCGCACTGCACGGCTCTGTCTTGTAGAGTCATATACCCTCACCGCTTCCTTTTTTTTTTGCTGTTTTCTTTTTGTTGTGTTCCGTTTCCAAAATTGTCCCATGAACAAAAATTGAATTTAAAGATAGTAAATTGCAAGAGCATTTGGGCATCAGGCTGATGAAACAGCTGCAGTCTTTCTTTCATAGACTTGAATTTTTCTCTTTTGCCCAAGGCAGTAAAGGGAAATTAGTTTATTAGTTTCACTTTGGTCACTGGTGAATATCATCGCCCCTCACAAAAACAACGCTTTAATTCTGCCTGATTTGAAATAATTGACCGATCAGGAATGAGGCATGCGAAGGGAGCTACCAAGGCTGAATTACACTGTAGGTCTGGAAGATCAATTGTTTGGGAGGAGAGCTGAGACACTGCAGCCTTATATTACACCTGCCTGTTTATTACACTTGGCCTGAGGGGAAGGCAATGCACCATTCTGATCTGTTGCCTCAGAGAAGTACGGATGTAAAATGAATGCAAAACAAGGGAACAGCAAGTAATTTTTTTTTATGTTAATACATTTTATATTGATATTGAGGACATTTGAGTAAACTGACTTCCTAGTTTATAGAAGAGCATGTGTGTTTTTCCTTCTTTCTGTGCCAATATTCTGTGCTAAATGCAGTTTAATTTTGTTTTATTTTTTAGCTTCTCACTAATACTTCTAGTGATTGACTGGTAGCAGTAGCACAAATACTTAGTAAAATTAGTCCCACTGGAAGATTACTCAGATGCTGCTGTTCTTACTCCTCCTTCCTTCGCTCTTTCTGCCTGTTTTAATGATTTCATTTTAAGAAAAATGACCTGAGGCACAGGAGAGAGGAAAAAAAATAAAAGTCACAAGAAAAAAAAAACAACTGATGGACTTAACGCTTTGGCAAATCCATGGAACAGAAGTGAGGCCAGATGTTTGCTATACAGGCATTTGGCATATACATAAGAATCTCACTACAAGACTGCATGTACAGTTTTTGACAGCTTTGGTTGAACGGAAATGAATGATTGCTATCCAGGATAAAATGCAAACATTTTGGCCAGTGCTTGCAAGTCCGAGAGTTTTAAAGTTATATTCTTAACTTGGTATTCTTAAATCTGTATTTAAGTAGATGCTGACTAAACGTGATATGATTTCTCTCTGTAATTTGTAATGGTTCTACATCACCTAACATGTCTTGAGAGGGATATGGTGAGTGGTTCACGCTTTTGAGAAATGAGCTGATTCTTATTTGATCATGTTATTTCTAAAGCAGCTAATTAAAGTCTTCAGACCTTTGGCCTAGAAAGGGTAGTTTGCTGATTTACTGCATTCAGCAAACAATCTTCATCCAACAGTTAAAAGATCAAACAGGAGTCGCTGGTGGCAGTTGTAAATGAGAAGCAAGAAAGGGTAGTGAAGGAAGTGATAACAGGAATAGCTTTTAAGAGGTAGAGGAGCAAGCTGAGAAGCAGTTAACTTTGATACTGGGTGTGGTATTAATTCTTTAGGATGGTGGCACTATCCCTCTAATTCTTGAAGCATCGCCTTTCAAAACAAAACAAAAATAGCAAGTGGATGTAAGTGATACTTACTCTGTCGAACCAACAGAAAATAAAATCAATCAATCCATTTTATGAAACCTGGTAAGGCCGCAAGAGGTGATGAGCCGTGACTGCAGATGGACAGATAACAGGGGCTCTGGCCAACTTCAGTGACATGGTACAGGAAGGGAACGTTTAAACTCCAAAGTCCTAAGTGCCTGCTGGATGAGCTAGAAGTCCAGTATTTCCAGCCAGCAAAAGGGACACCTGGTAGTGATGTACTGGTACTAAAGGTAACAGTACCATGAAGCTATGAAATGTCTTGTGGAAATATGCAAAGAAACAGGCCCCTCATGACTTTCTGAAGTGTGACAGGATTATATGTGCCTCCTTAAATGAAGAATGAGGTACCCTTTGGGGATATGTGAGTGAAGGTTAGCGACAGTCCTGAATTTAGGGCACCAGAAACTGGAAAGCTGTAGTTATTCCCTTCAGTGTAGGGATCTTGCATTGCCTCTGGCAATTCACGTTTCGTATTGTAGGATTGGGGTAACCACACTTTCCTACCTCAGTGTGAAGTGAATCGTGTTAAAACCTCAAAGGTTCTTGGATGAGTGTTGATATGGACTGTGCTAGTCTCATGTTACATAATTTTATTGTTTGTTGTTGGCTTTTTTTGATTTGTTTCATATTATTTTTCTGAGACACTTTGCATCTAATATACTCTTTTTATATACCAGGTAGTGACTGTGCCATGCTGTAAGTGTACATGTGGTTTTGACTTCAGGGAGTGATACATGCGTCTTTTAACAAAATGTGTGTCAGAATACTTAGTGTGTTCAGTCCTGGATAACAAAATTTACTACTTCCCCTGGTGTGAGCTGAAGCCTTTTAAATGTGAACCATGACAGGAGTGAGATGACCCAAAAATATCCTCTAAGAGGGAAATTCAAAGTACAGTTTCTTTATTATGCAGTTTTGCAGCAGTATGAGAGATCCTGAGAGTTTACAGTGTAAAATATACTGTATTTAACTCTTTCCCTGGCAGAGACCTTTCTCCTCTAATAGTTTTGACTGATTGATCAGTCTTCCCCAAGGGCTGTAAAATTGAGAATGGTGATAAATCAAAGGAAATTTCTTCTGCCTTGTCCAAATGTAATTTGAAGACCTAGTCTCCGCCTCCTCCCCTCTACAAGAAACCAGGCCCAAAAGAGCCAAGATCCTGTTAATTAAATTTTGTGAAATTTAATTTGTGGCATTTGGCAACACTGACAGTAGCTTATTCTACATTTCTGCTTTATTAACTATGAAGTCTTAGGCCAGATTAGGTATGTCAGGTGCTGGCAACCACTTAATGTATTTTGAGAAGATGGCCCATTTCCCCAGAAGAAATCTGGTTGTGTACCTGTCTTCCCTCTTCTGCCTCTCCCAGGCGGGCACCTTTGGACCTTGGCCATCAGTTGACATTCAGCCAGCCCCTGTGCTGGGAGTCGGGTGCTGGCCACCAGCTCTGCCACCCGAGTCTTTCTGCACAAACCCTCCACAAACTGGCCTTTAACATAGCAGCTTTTGGCATTTGGTTTTCTTTTGTTTGCTTTTCATGCTAATGAGATAATTTAATTAGGGAAGTCAATGTTTTGGGCAGTGTTCTGCAAGCAGAAGTGTTACAGAGGAACGTTATGCTTTTCTCTCTCCCCATTTTTAACAAGGCCAGATTCCAGACAGTGCCAGCTACCCAGGACCCTGTAGAGACATCTCAGAAAGTTATTATGCTTTTGTGTAAAGTTCTGGTGGATTTTTATTGAGAGAGCTGCTGTGCAAAATTCCAGTTGTGTTGCTGCAGTAGGACCTTGGCAAGCCCAAGAATCTGCAGCAAATGGCAACTACAAATTATTTTGAGGAATGGAGGGTGTTGGGGGTCGAGTGAGCTCTGAGCATTTAGGCAGGTGTTTGAAACAAGCCAAGAGGGAGAACCAGATGAAGTGGGAGATCTTTCTGATAAAAGCCTGAAGAGAGAGGAATAGAGTTAGCAATTTTCTTCAGCTACATATCCCAATTTTGGCATATTTTCTATCAATTTATAATTGACAGTAAGTGCACCTGAGGATGTGGATGAAGGCCTTTCAAAATAGGCCAGGACACTTAGATGATGGAGAGCTTCCCCAGAAGGAAACTCCTGCACCTGGTGTAACCCCATAACTTTGTGTGTCCAGATTTGGCACACAATAGGGTTCAAGATGAGACTTATCTTCATCTTCTGTTCCAACAGTGTGAGCAGCAGGATCAGAGACACCGCTGTACCTCTAACGTTTTCTCACCCTACCAATGCTCATGATCAGTGAATTGCAGGATGTATTATCTATTCCACTCAGGTTGTAAAGGAATTTGAAAGAAAATGATGAAATATGGGAAATTACCATATTGAAGATAAATTTCCGAGAAGCTTAGTAATAAAGCATATGCATACAGATATTTTAGTAACCCCTTATTTAGGAAGATCACGTTCTCCTAATTTGGAGAGAAGGAAACCAGACCGGTAAGGTATGGTTTTACTCTCATTGTGGCTCTTTGCAATTGGATAATCCAGTTTCTCTTTTTACTTATCTAAAGAGAACATATCCATATCCATCTTAATTTCTCAGAAATAATGTGTACACACTTTTCTACAATATTTCAAGACAGAGAAGCAAAAGTTCAATCTGTGCTTCTTGCATAGTGAACTGTGTCCTGAGAAGACACTGTTGCGTTGCTGGTCTGATATCTTTCTTTGTACGTCCCAAAGCATTACCTCCTCCAGCATATATTTGGAAAATTAAATCCTATATAATCTCTTAAATCTACCGCTCCTTTATCACTTACAGGGTTAGGATTTCGGCTTTTTCTTTCTTTCTTTCTTTCTTTTTTTTTTTTTTTTAAAAAATCTGATTGTAGCAAAGCAGCTCAAGTCTCTCTGCCTTGTCTTGGATTTTACAAGAGCTTTACAACTGTTTACAAGACTAAATCGGGGGTTTATAGAAGTAGACCTTGCTTGATAATAAAGTTGTTTCCTTGCCCCTCAAATATTTCTGGTTCTTATCTTTCTACACAGATGCTTGTAGTTCAGCTTTACAGAATCTCTTGATTGGATTCCTACTGCCTTTGTCTAATAAAGAAGTCTTTCAGTGAAGTCACCCAAATGGAAAAAAAGTCAAGTAAAAATTGTGAAAATGGATTAGTCAGATCCATGTAGGCTTATAACAGTGATTCCATGTGTGTCTAAAAAAGTCTGTGTAGGTTATAAATTATGTTGAATTTGAATAAAACATTTTGTTTGTCCATTTCTGAGGTGGAAAGTAGCTCCTGAAGATGCCAGGTCTTATGGTACCTTATTTTAATAATTTTCTTAAAGACAAATTTACATGTGTGCAACATGTGTGCTTGTATGACCTTACTATTGAGTTATATTCAGGATTTATGGTAACATTGTTGTATTTCAATGTGATTTTTGTGCCGTATGCATAAATTATGTCTTCAGTCCTGTGCCTCAGGAAGAGGCTGTTGTCTCGGTATGCTCTGATAAAACCACATCCAGTAACATTTTCCCTGCAGCATATATCTGAAGTCATTCACGCTTAAGTACTTAGACATCTTCTTTTTTATCAGTTACAGTTCTTCATGCTAGATCTGATTACAGCAAATCTCTCTCTTCTTCCTCATCTTTTTTTTTTTTTTTTTTTTTTTGGTGTGGATCTCATAAAATACTTGGGCTTTACATGCATTTAATTGCTTTTGAAACTGTCTAATAGGCTATTTTATCTGTACTTCCGTTCATCCAGTCTGAAAACACGTAAGGCTATTCAGCTGCTTATTTTAATGTTTCAGGCTCTTTCTTCTTTTCTTCCATTTCCCTGATGATCGTGTATCTACTTGGTTGCGCCGTCTCCCAACCTCTCCTGCCTATCATATTTCTCTAATGTTATTATTTAAAAGGTAAATTTAGAAACAAATGCTTACCCAGGAAAAATTTAAATTAAAAGCTTGACCTTTATTTTTCAAGTCACTTAATGAAGTTGACTAATAGTCTAAGAAATCTGATTCTCTAGCTTCAGACTGGCTGAAAGCCTGTTTTTCCTTATATTTATATCTGTGAGGACAGGCGTTTTAAGGAGACCTTGACTAGATACGTGCGGAGTGCAGGGGAAAAGCCACTCTAAGGCTTGAGCTGGACTGTCATCTAGAGGAACGTGAACAGGAAACATTTTTTTCTGCAGAACAGTGAGTGCTTTGGGCTTGGGGGAAGAAGGGCTGTGTTTGAGCGTATCAAGCATAAAATGAAATGTTAATCACTTAAGTTTAATAAATCTGCAACAGTGATCTGTCTGAACCTGGTAAGAGGCCTGTAGTTAGCAAGCTGCTATCTCAAACGCCTCTGGTCTTTTTCTTGCCTCTGTGTGTGTGTGTGTAAGCTGCGGAAAGCAGGAGCAAATGAGCTTGCATAAGGGATGTGGTGAACAATGAGTACCAGGAGGAAGGTGGTTTTAAACTAGGAGGGTAGGAGGATTTCCAAATGGCCAGGCTGTTTTGGGTAAATTTGGAGGCTGGATGTAGTCATCTGTGTAGGTGCCCCACATTTTAGTCCCCAAGACACTCATGTTTTGCAGAAAAACTTTCTCAAATTTTATGGTTGAGCCGTATGTTTACATGAGACATTTCTCAAACTTCTGACCATAGAATAAGTTATTTTCTCTAGCAGAGGTGCTCTCACATTTTGCTTTCCCTCAATAAGAGGGATTTAGATTAAAAGGAATTTCTTTTTATGGCCCTTCTAAACAGCTGCATTGCATATTTTGGGCTTGGAGGCCTAGGAGAGATGTCTGTCACATTTCTCGGAAGGGCATTTAGTATTATTTCATTACGCTGTTACCCTTCCCTGTTCTACCATCTCCAACCATACTGTTTATTGTCTTTGTTTACTTTGCCATATACTAAATTTCATTTCAGATTTTTCACTGACTTTTTATTTTCCTGATTGCTTGATCTCTCTTCTTTAGCTTATAGCCTTTTCCACACCTCTCCCTTAATACTGATTTGATCTCAGGACATGGTTTAGGGGTCATGATAGCGTTTAGTAGATGGTTGGACTTGATAATCTTGAAGGTCATTTTCAACCTTAATTATTCTATGAGTCTATGATAACTTTTTACTTTGAATTTATCACTTCATCCAGTAATAACTTCTCTTGCCCTGCCTTGCCTTGCCTTGCCTTCCCTTCCCTTCCCTTCCCAAATCTTCCCTTCCCTTCCCTTCCCAAATCTTCCCTTCCCTTCCCTTCCCAAATCTTCCCTTCCCTTCCCTTCCCAAATCTTCCCTTCCCTTCCCTTCCCAAATCTTCCCTTCCCTTCCCTTCCCTTCCCTTCGCTTCCCTCTCTTTAGTAGGGTAGGTTTCTTCCCCCTCTAAGAGACTTTTTGTTCCTTTTCACTGCACAATAAAATCCTTTGATTCTATGTGACAAACAGGAACACACGTTTCCTTTCTAGTCGAGATTAAAGACACCCGGCTACTCCAGTGATTACGTCTTGAGTAGAGAGTGGGGGACGGCCTGTCTCATTGACTTTACCACCTTCACAAGATAGTATGTCAGCTGAATTAGCTCTACAGAGTGATCTTCAGCAGTACCAGCATGCAGTGTGCCTCCTCATGGACTTCTATTCTGAGAAACGCAAATCATGTGTTCCTTCTATTGCCGGCTATATCTACGTTGCAGTTTTATGGCTCCGATGTAGGGTAGACATATCTGAGATAGCTTTAAACTTTATCTGCTGGAGAACTGACTTCCAGATGTGGCAGCAGGGAGCTTGGTACTAGCTGAAAAATCGCCCCCAAAACGGAGGTTGATACATCTGTAATTAGCCAACGCTTATCTGGGGCCATGACTTCAGTGCAGACAGCACTGAGAGTTCCTCAAGTCTGAAAAACAAGGTAAAAACCTTTCTCTTCCTTAGTGCTATTTAGAAGGACCTAAAGCTGTTGAAGAGTAAAATATGTGCATGTGAATGTTTTGGGAAACCTGTCTTAAAAAGGGAAAACATATGAATTAATTGTAGCTATTGATACTAGTATTTGTAAGTATTAGGTATTGATCTTTCTGCTTCTATCTCCCCAACAGAAAGATTTGGGATTTTTATGTTTATTAGAAAAAAAACTAAAAAAAATAAATCCATCAGAATCTATTTTATGAAAATTTTAGCCTAAAATCAGGTATTTTGAAACCAGTAAGGACTGGATTAGGGTGAAAATGCTCACCCCTGTTTGATTACAGTGACCTCTGTCCTCCTTGCTGTTTGTGTGTGGTTCCCACTGGCCTCTGTCACTGCCATTTCTCAAGATGGTTTATGCTGCTCTGTGTCAAGTTCTGTGCAGAGGAATGTGATGATTGTGCTTGGCTCAGGACACACTTTGTTGGAGAAGTTTTTTCTGAGGAGTATAAAATAGGCTTAAAGCATCATTATTGTGGTTATTATCCTTGACAAAAATAGTCTAGACAGAGCATAACCTCTGGATCCAAAAATATATTTAAAAATCAGCTAGCCTGTTCACAAACCATTTCTTACCTCACCCAGCAGCTATTTATGAGAACATTTTTATGTTGTTTCTAATTTTAAACAATTAATAGCAAGCACTAGCAGTTGAATACTCATTTATTAGATAGCTATCCCCTTTGGTTTTTCTACACATCTTGTTGCTGTCAGGTATCTTTGTACCCAGCCAAAAATGACAAGCTGAAGCAAGCAGTGCATATTTAATACAATGCATAGAAAAAACCACGACATTCAGCCCTGGCTTTTGTTTTTGATTGGAAATACCATGAAATACGGTAGCTGGACAAAGAAGTGAATTTGCTCTTGAAGAGGGTGGCGGGGTTTAAATAAACTTCTTAATGCCTGGCTTAGTCACGGGCTTTTTTTCCCGCTTGTTATTGACGTAATTGCCTGTCAGCCTCATCTGATAGTAGAATTGCTGGGGGCATGGTGCCTTGGATCGTGTGGCAAAAACTGCTAGCTATTGACTTATGTTCATGCGTGCCTCTGCTCTCTGCTGAATTAAATGTCAGATATACTCAAGTGTGTGGGTGGGTGGGGGACATGTGATTTGGTTCTCTCTACTTGCCTTGTCAAGGAGTACACTACTACAGCTAATGGAGATCCTCGAGCTCAGAAGGAGAAGGGCATTCACTTGACAGCCACCATCCAAACAGTCAGAAAGATAACTTCATGCAGTGAGTGGTGCAGATTTAAAAAGAAACTTTTCCAAAGGCAAGAAATAATAAAGGATATTTTGAAATTGTAGCTTGCAGTTTTACAGTCTCCCCTTTTTTTTCCCAGGCTTTGGGAAAGGTGTATAAAATAAAAGGAAGGGGATTTGTACCTGTGGATTTTCTAACCTTTAAAGACGTTCTCTTTACATACTGATTTTATTGGTATTGTTGCCACTAGAGAAAAAACTTGCTTTCTTCACAGTTACTAAAAATAAAGTTTCTGTTTTCATTACGACATCTTTCACAGCACTGGTGTCTCCGGGTTTTGCTGTGTTCTGTGTATAGTTGTCATTTCCACATGGTCCTCTGGAAAATGTGAAATTAGTTTTCTGAATTAAATTATCAGATGGCCACAAAAGTACAAGTAGAAAGAATCTAAGTAAATACCAGTGGATCCTCAGCCTTTGAATCATCAACTTAAATCTTGCATCAAGTGCTATCAGAGAAAAAAATAGCTGGCTTTGTTGGATTAAGAGGAATGTTAATTTTGTGGCCAACGTCTAAACACTGCTGTGTGGTCCCCAACAGACGTTCTCGTGGGAGGTGCGCACTCCTGCGGAGGGGAAACAAAACCATTGCAAATGCAGCTTCTTGGGAGATTTGGTTCAACCTTTAGTTGAAGACAATGATTGTGGGAGGGATTTGTATTTTTTTTAATACATATTACTGAATTTTTAAGCAAGAGGGTTTTTTCATCTCAAACTAGTCTCGTGAACCAGAGGAACCTTAAATCATTTAGCCATAATAGTTGGGATATTTGCTTTTACAAAAAAATTCTACCAAGTGAATAACAAACACTGTTCATAGTCACACTGTTTTATACCACTTCTAAGTTACATGTCTCTTAAGTAGCTTCTTATCTTTAAGTTTCTGGGTGAGTTTGGTTCCAGCTTCCTCCTCAGCCATTATAAGCAGGTATTTTCATGGTCCATTTTTGTATTTAAGAATTTGTGAAACAATATTGCTTCAGCTGACCTGATGTTATTATTACAAAGAACTTACTGAATTGTGTGATGCAAGTAAAATAAATCAGATGCTGCAGTGACCTAGATACTCATTGTTTATTTATAGGAATAAATATATTTAGCATTTATTTATACTGTTCTTCAATTGCAAATGCTGTAAACTTTTGCTTACTCTGAAGTCTACTGGGAAAATAGGATTATTGCCACTATTTGGCAGGTTAGAAGACCTTGGCAAGAAGACTTAAGGAACTGCTCTCTGCTACATAACATACAATTATCAGAAGTAAGATTAGATGTTGGGAGTCTCAACTCCCAGCATTGCATTCAGATGTCTTGCTTCGTGACAGATACAATCTGTGGATAACAAAGACTGAGGAGTTAAGTAATGATAAGGATGGAGTGATCACACAAAATGATTTGGTCATTTGATCATCTTGAGTATATTAAGTGTTTTAAGTGTAGCCAGAAGCATAGGAGGAGATAGGACATGTGAGCCTGTCCTGGAGAGCTGCCATGTGGTGGAAAGCTGAGGCATCACAGGGTGGCACATTTCTGCAGGAAGTTCCAGTAAGGAGGTCTACCAAAAAGAAGGGGAGTGAGCTGTGTAAAGCAATATTCAGCTTTAAAAATAGAGAAGTAATGGGTAGATTTAACAGGTAGATTTTTATTCCTCTGATCTGCAGGATTGCTATTTGGTCACATGAGGTGCAGAAAAGAGCCACAGAAATGTTCAGCATTTCTTCTACCAAGAAAACTGCAGGAGATGGACCTGTTGGAAACATTTTCCTGCTATCTATCTGAATCATGATTTTCTTCTAACTCAACGTTTCGTGATTTGTGTGCTTATTATTCTACTGGAAAGTTTGGGCAAATGGTGTTTCAGCAGATCTAAGGGATTGGTCTCACCACCGCATGCCTGTAGTTGTCCAAACTCTCTCATTTGTGTTCTAGATTAACATCTACTACAACACCCCTCTCTTCCTCCTGACGTTTAGCTGGGAAAAGTGGAGAAACAGCACTCTCCTAAAGCAGAGAAGGCACGTCAGGGACTTACCCTGATGACTGTAGAGCGCAATCACTGTCCTGGGACCGCATTCCTAACACCTGTGTGGTTTTAATCTTTCAGGCAAGCTCTCGATTTCCCTTTGAGAAGAAGCTGCCCTCCATCGAGATGTCACGGCACCACAGCCGGTTTGAAAGAGATTATCGGGCCGGGTGGGATCGCCGGGATTGGAGCTCCAACGGCAATCACGTCAGCAGCACCAACTGCAGCAGCGCCGTGAGCACCAACAGCAACAACCGCCCTGGGCTGCTGCCCCTGCCCATCGTCCCCTCCCGGCTCCCCACCCCAGCCACCGCTGCTTGCACCACCGTCAACAGTGATGTGATCACGAGCCTGGTGGCCAACTCCTCTCCAGCTTCAACTACCAAAGTAAGAGTTTAGCTCTTTTTTTTTCTGGGGTTGATGTGTTGAAGAGGTGTTAGAGGTGGAGCTTCATCCGTGCCTTTTCAAAATCTATGTTGATGGTATAGCCCAGAGGAGGAAGAAAATTTCTACGGGCAGTCTCTGTCTTTTTTTATTCTTTTCTGTGTTGTGTATATGCTAGAGTAGGTCTTTCTTGCTTCAAGACTTGAGAGTTTCCATCCTCCTAAGGGGCCCAAACAGAGCCAATGCTTCTTTCCTTTCAGCACTGCCTACATTTGGGCTGTCTGCTGCTTTCTCTGGAACATGTGTTTCCCACTTTTGCTTTGGGGAATGCTTTTCTTGTCTGTTGACCAAGGCAGAGCTGTGGTTGACAACAAGTAGATGTGGTTATCATCCAGAGAAAAGCGGTTATCATCCAGTGGAAAGTGACTGAAGGGCATAGTTTTGGCTGAATGGTTTTTTTTTCCTTTTCTTTAGTTGGTACTTTCCTATAACGTTTTCAAAGCCTCACACTTAGTGCAGATTGGAGTGTAACAGTGGGACTGCCAGAACCAGGCACTCTCATTTGTGTAGAAATACACACTAAGGAGTAAGAAAATGTTAAGCAGGAAAGAATCGAAAGGACTAGTAAACCATCAGGCGTTTTTGTTCTAATATATAATTAGAGGGAAGAGGGTGACTTTTCAGGGTTTTTTAAATATTCAGCTCTTTTAAATCTGCAAAGTACAAGTTGTTATTCCAGTAGAAAGTCGGGGTTTCATTCTGCATGCAAATTCAGGTAGAACAGCTGGGGAATAGAAAATCCTGGCAAATTGTAAAGGTGACCACAGCATTAGTAAAGTGAGCCAGAAGCACTGCTGGTTTTCTTTTTATGATAGTTAACATTTTCTTTCAACTTGGTTTCATTTTAATAACTGAAAGTGCCCAATACAGCAGACGCAGACAGAGGAAAAGGAGGCAATAAAGTTATTTAAAGTAAGCCAAGAGCAAGCTGAAATTTTACTGCGGTACCATTATTATATTGATTTTTTTTTTTTTTCACACTGTAGAAAAACAAGGTCAATGCTGCAGAAGGAAACATTAGGCCGAAGTTTACAGTGTGATTGGTTTTAAAAATCTTTCCATGCCATGTTCAAATTATTTTCATTTGAAAGAAGCAAATCAGATTCTGATCAAAACATACTTAGAGTTCTCCAGATGCTCTCCACAGATAGTTGCATTTCAGTCATGCTTTGTCTGGAGAAGATTGAGGCAATTTTGGAGCCAAAGCAGCATTTCATTTAGCGTGACCTTTGTTCCTGGGTCTGCTTAGAGTCCAACGGTTGTCTGGAGCTGATCAGCCCTTCTCCCAGATGTTCAAAACCATTTTGAAATGTAGCAGTGCCAGTAAGCCATGTGTTTAGTGGGGGAGAGAGGCAGGAACAGCAAGTTAAATGCCTTTTGATCATATGCTCAATGTGAACTGTCTTCTAAATTACCTTATTAGACAATTTTCTGATTACATTCATTAGTAAGAATGTTTTGGCATGAATAGATCAAAAGCAATAAATAGACAAGAATGTAGGTAACATGGGACACTTTCTATTCTGAGAACTGTTAATCAGCTGTGTAATCTCCCATAAAATAAATGTGTAAAAATGCATACAGTCTTTACCCCAGCTTCTTCTGCTGAGAATCAGCTAAAGAGCTCTGAAAAATCAAAATTGCCTGTACTAAAGAGGAAAAAACTTTGTAAAAAAAGTGAGGTAGGTAGTATGAAGAGATGTAAGGGTATGGTGCCTAGGAAGCTTCCAACTAATGATGTGAACCCGTGTCAGAAGAAGAACCATCAGGTGCTCATACATACTTATGTTCACCCTGCCTGACTCTGTCTCTCTCCTTCACACGCAGCAGATGTACACTTGTGGTTAGCAATGTAACCAGCCAGTGCCTTTCCCTTGTAGAATCCAGTTAATGGTTAGGCATAAAAAATTAAACCCATATAATGAGGAAATCACAAGTCAGAAGAATAACACGGTTGCTTGGTTTATTTTTAAAAACAAGAATGTGCCAAGTTGCCTTGAGCTGCAGAGTGTTGACAGTCTACCCTCTGCAGCATGCTTGTGGGGTACCAGCTCGGGAGGGGCAGGTGTCATCTTCAGCTGAATTTCTTAGTTCTGTTTTATGGTCAGGAACAGGATATTTGATCACTTAAGTGCCCTTCTTCAGTCTGAACCTTCCCTGGAGTTATGGCAGAGGTCATTTAACTCAGTGACAAGGAGGTGCTCCACACAAGTGACATGGTGAATACAGTATCATGGTGTTATGAAGCAATAAAATTGAGAACCTAGTTCTCCTTGTCTCATTGTCCCAGGATGTGGGTACAGCCAACAATATTTCTCCAGGCTGAGGACAGAAAGGACTCTCTGTGTCATCCAATTACCAGTTTTGACTTTAGCGTATCTTCCTGAGCTAGTTTGAAGATCTCAAAGCATAGAGGCAAACTGCCCTTCATTTTGCGTTCCTATTAATTAATTATCCTCCCAGTTAAGGGTTTGTTTCTTTCTTTTTATGGGCCATTTGGTCTGTCTTTAAACTTTTGGTCCTTGGAGAGTCATAATCTTGTCAAAGACTGAAATGAAGTCTGTTTCACAAGATCTGCCGTCTGGACGGATACCTATATTGGCAGACATTGGTCATATTCCTGTCAGCTCTTGATTAACTGAATCCTAAAGTGACAAATTCAAAATGGAGGAAACAAATTATTTTTTTTCTCTGACATGCAACTGGACTGTGAAACGTGCTCTGTTGGTGATGGAATTGGTCAGGGAATTCATAGAAAAAATGGTTTTGAGGACCACTAGACTATCTAATCTGGCTGAACCATTTGGTCTTTAAATTATTATGTAGATGTATGTAAGATTAAAGACCTCACTTCGAGTTATGTGATATGAACAAAAAAAAGCATTGGAAGGGAGAGAAAAAATTGATCAAATTAACTGTTGGAGAGAGGTGAAACCATCTTCAAGAGGGATGCTTAATATATATAACACCAACTATGATGGGGTTGGGTTTGGTCTGTGTTTTTATGCTTCTGGAATAGCTTTTTACATCTTTCCATGGAGGGCTTTAGAAGGATTTTATTACTAATTATTAATGTGCAGGAGAACTTTAGAACTAATTATACTTTGCAGACCTTTGAAATTTATTCTCAAAGCGTACCTGTAACCTTCTTACCACAGATGCTTTGGTACAAATCACACTTAGTGGATCTGCCACATTTAAGTGGTTATGGATGTTTGGTCTGAGTTATTTAAACAAAAAAAAACCAAACTGTAATTTGCTGAGCTTTATTTTTTGCTGAACAAAATGACGATGATTCTTTGAACTGATGTAACCCATTTCATTAGAGGCTGCTAGGAGACATCAGAAAGACTATTTAAACTTCAGCAACCTATAAGAAATCATTTGATGTTGCACTCCCAGTATATCTACAGGGAAACTGAGGCACTTGGAGGTAGTGATTATTGTATTTTCTGCTCATTCTGTGCCACTGTGAGCAAACTTCCAGCTCTTTTACTCAATTTTGCTTTGCTAGCCTGGTGCTGGGCCACAGACCAGCACCCAGAGTCAGCGCAGTGTGAAGGGATGAGTCCCTTGCTGGAGATCCTCCTCAACCCCTTGAATGCCTGAAGTAGTTGATAGGAGAGTGCAATTCCTGCCATTAAACTGCTGTGTTTGGATCAATTTGTCATACTCTGAGCCTGGTCATGTATGATGATTGAGCTCGGGTTTGAGTTTGTCTGCCTGCCATAGGGTTTTGGAGTTCTTTCCTGCAGTGAGGTTATTTGTCAGTAGAAGGAAGCTATCAAAGAAATCCATAGAAGACTGCAGCACTGCTTAAGATATTGGCAACAAAACAGTCTGAAATTCATTTAAGGATGCTGCACACCATTCCAGATATGTTTTCTGTTCATCTCAGCAGCACCTTCATTCTTTGTTGCTTTTTCGAATTACTTTGCGAGTTACTTGTACAATTTTCTCCATCAAAGCTCCTGTATCACAGCTTCAATTTAGAAGTGTCATGGGCTGTAATTTGAAATTTTATTACCAAGAGATTTTTTGGTTATAGAACATTTACTTTTATCATCTCTATATTATTTTTAAATGCCTGAAAAGATTGATACATCAACAGAATCTGTGCAACACTAGGCAAGATCTAATTTTTTTTTCAACCTTAATTTTAAAAACCCTTTGCTTGGAACACAAATTGATTCTTAAGCCCCCACACACTTAATGATTTGTTATTCTCAAGGTTAAACCTGTGACAAATTTTATAAAAATGCCAGTCTTCACTTTTGATAAGATTTTCTCTAGTTGAGCTCAGGGATAACTGTATAGTTTTAAGTCTTTAAATAGTGTAACTGAGATGTGATCCTGGCCTCCTGTATTTACAGCGCTCCTGTAGCATTTAAGACTTGTTCTGTTGTTGCTACTGTAGTTTTTATCCCACTGTGGTTAGCCACAGTTATGATGTGGGAGAGAAGACAGAGATGGTAAAGCATTTGTTAACCTCCCTGGAAAGTCAGGCAAGGATTGCAAGGGAAAAAATCGCCTCCGCTGTCTGTGTCTCCATGCAACTAAATAACATTAAAAAAAAATGCGTGGGGAGGGAAGAAATGTCTTATGTTGAAGGAAAAACAAGTCAGTGGAATGCATGGTAAAAAGGAATAAAATGAAGCGTCACGGAAGTAAAATATTTTATGCTACTTTCCTTTACAGTCCAAAAAAATTTAGTTCCCTCAACAGCAGTCTGTCATATGCAGATGATTTGCTGCACGTTGCAGAATTTGTGTTGTCTGTTCTCTTTCTCTCACTTTGGAGGCGATGACTTGCTAAGCTGGTGTATGGCTTCCACAAATATTTAAAATATTGATTAAGCAGAGGAAAAATAAACACGAATTGTTTTTCAAGTTACGCCTTATGTTGTACATGACTAATTACACACAACAATTTGCTCTGCAACGGTAGCTGAAATTTATGTACTCTTTTTATTATAAAACATAAGAGGCTTGCATAAAGAGAGAGATTATAAATATTGGAATACAGCAGTTGCTAGAAAACAGTCAAAACATGCCGTGATGAAGTATATAGGATTTGCTCTTCCAGCTTCTCTGTGCAAAGCTACTTTCACTCCCCTGAGGGTTTGTATTGATAGTTGGCATGTTTTTGTCACCGTTTCAGATAGTAGCTTGTCAATGCTTTGATCTGGACAGCAGTCCAGCCCAAGTGCAATAGTGGAAAAAGCTGAGTTAAACAAACATCCTCCTGATTCTTTTGGCAAATTACTATGATAGTAAGTGAGGCTTCAGTTGCTGGATGTCAAATACTGCAACTGATTTTTTTTTTCCAGGAACTATGGATAAATTTTTAAAATAGAGTAACATCCAGTTTCTTTCCTAAATGAGATGCAAGCCTGTTCCCACCTATGCAGAGACTCTTGGTGCATAGGAAGCTCTGATTATGGCAGACTATTAGGTGAACGTATAGGAAATCAGAGCAGTGCCCAGGGTATGCAACAATTGATGGTTTGTAACAGAAGACAAGTACAGGTTTTCCCTGACATCCTATTCACATTCTCCTGTTTTTCTGGGTTTGAAAGTTCAATAAACTTTGCACAATTTACCTTTTGGGGGAACACACCATTTAACTGGGGTTTAGCTTTCAGACTGTGCCTTCTGTGAGGAGTTTGCAAACAGGGGAAGACAACCAAAGTATATGACAGCAGCAGTGATGTACCATTGCACCAGCCCAGCTAGGGTGAAACCACAAAAAAATACCATTATAGTATTCTCAAAATTATGGTATCCTCAAATAATTTTAAGAGTTGCTTTTCAGGAATAGATGGAGTTTATACCAGGAATGAGAGGAGGAAGCACAGAGGTTTGATTGTTGATTCCCAAGAGACTTTTTTTCTTTTTGCTCATTACAAATTGACCAAATATCTCTGTAAACTGAACATATCAGTGACTTCTGCTGAAGTAATCATATTAAGCTACTATGAAAAAGTTACAACTCCTGGGAGGTAATTGTGGCACCAAGGAACAAAATGATGGGTTCCGAAACTGGTGTGTTAAAGGCCTCAGAGTAAAGGAAACAATTCTTCCCTTTGAACAAACTGAAGAGATGCTTTATGCATTTTTCAGGCTCCTCTGTAGAAGGCTATTCATAATGATCTGTGGCCCTAGAGGGGGCTTAAGTTGTGCTGATGATCTGTCACTTCCTCTTACCATCTTATTTTAGTTTTTTTTTCTCAGATGTATTCTTACATATTTTTTAATAGTGTAGAAATTGGAATACACAAAATGTGGGTTTAGTTTGTTAGTCTTTACAGATATATTAATGGATTGAAATTGGTCTGAAAGCCCTGGCATACTAATTAATCGGTAAAGTAATAAAAAGCTACTTGGATTTTTTGACTTGCAATGTGTTTATCATCTGTTGAAAGAACTAGAGAGGTCTGGCCAGTTTCTAGGCCCGCTTCCATTTGAAGATGAAAAGCAGCATTTTTGAAGCACTAATTGACATAGCCAAGTACTTACAAGGTCAAAAACATGACAGCTTTGGATAAAGAAAAAGGAGCATTTCTGGGCACTGGCATTTTGATCAAAAAGTATCTTGACTTGCAAAAGGAATAAATACTAGTACTAAGAGTAACCTGAACAAAAGTGTGTGTTGGCCAGGATTTAAGTGCTTGATTCTTTGAAATGATTTAGAGTTGTTTTTATTTTCTTACTTCTTTATCATCTTTTCTTCATTTTCGTGTGTATTAATTGCAATTATCCATTAAAAATGCAGGAGAAAATGTATATTATACCATACAGGAGGGATGGGTGTTTCATTAGAAAATTTGTCCCAGCCTTCTGTCAGGCTAAAAGAAAACTGCCTGAGAGCTTCCTTGGCTATGATTTGATGTTGATTACTAGAGGGTTTATTTTCAAGCAGTTGTCATTCTAAAGGAGAGCACGTTTTCTGAGTTACAGATGCATAAAATCCTAAGGTTGGTTGCTGTCATTTAGGAAGATACTGCTATTGTCACCATCAAACATAGCTACAAAAAGAATTTTACAAGGAATCACTTGGTGGTTTCCTATTATTTTTGCTGTCAGTGATTAACTTTGCCAGGTAGGCCCTGGAAATTATTTTCAAGAAAGCTGATTCTTTCTCAACCAGGTAATTTCTGATTTTGGCGTTGCATGAAGAGGGTAATGTCAGAGAAATCACTCAAGGAGGGGATGAGTGGATTAACGTTTATGTTGAGTACAGGGAAGCCTGATGGAAACAGTTTGTAGAAGGCTGCGGAAGCAGTTGGGTGGTACGTCTCTATACCATAGTTTTTGTCATAAGAAACAGGAAAACAATGGTCATTTTTAAAAACACAGTTTTACTGTATATCAGAAGGAAAAAAAAAAGCGTATTTGCCAAACACATAACATTTTTTTGATGTCATTGGTTTCCTCTAATTGCTGACTGATTTGCGGTTTTCAATTTAGAAGTCGCTTGCAAAACAAATTAACAAAATGAATAGAAAGAAAGAAAGAAGTGAGCCAAGCTTCACCTCTTCCTGTGATTTCTATGGGCGTTGAGTTCCTGCTTCATACGACAGTTGTCTCTGAAGCTGGTAATCATAAAAATAAATCTGGCCCTGGGAGTGATAAACATTACGAATTAAACTGCTCTCTGGCTGCTTGTACTGCTGAACACTGCACCTGCAAACGCTGGACACAGGCTGATGTGCTCTGGGCATTCCAGGGAACTCTGATCAGCCAGAGCTGATACTCCAAACTGACATTAAAGCAGCACCACCGCCCTGTCTACAATCCTGAAAATCCTCTTGAAAAAGTGCCCAGAACATTAAGAGGAGCACGAGGATCTTGTGACTTGATGGTATGAAACGTAGACAGCCTGTGCTGTTTTGACGGAGGATTGATTGCTCTGTCGATGACACAGAAGCAATGCCAGGAGTCACGTTACCTCAGTGATGCCGAACTGCGCTTCATCCCAGCCGAACAATGCACACAAGGTGCAGATGTCTTCTGCATAAATGGAAATAACAGTGACTCACTACCTTGTGAGTGGACAAAACACAAGTTTACTGTCCACGCCTGCAAGAGTTCTGTAGAGGAGACCACAAATGGAATTCCTCACGCTTCTTCCCAACTCCAGTTTCATTCTCTGGTAGCAGCTCTGATGAAGATTTAAAATTGACCATTACTTTTCAAAGTAGCCTATAGAAAAGGATAAACTTGCAGGTACCCAGTTATTTTGTTGGGTTTTCTCTTGGAATCTGCAGCATTACTAAATGCCCAAGTGTTGGTGAACTGCTGTAATGCTCTGTTCTTGGATGAAATTGGCACTTTTCAGTGAACAATATACATATCTTACTTTGGTTTGGAGAAACTGAGTGTTCTGAATTCTCCCAGAAGTCGGTCTACGTCTTCTGTTTTCCGTTGTTCTCTGCTCCTGTCAAGACTAAACATATGTGGTTGTTACCAACTACACATTTAGCGTCACCAAACTGGTTCACTTTGGAAAACAAAGCTTGTAGACGTTCTGCAGAGAAATATATGCTGTCTATAAAGTGGTGTTTGTGTGTAAAGTGATATGCACCCACTGTATAAATAATGAATAATAGCTAGTAATAAATTCTTCATATCATAGCATTATTTCTTACTGTTTATGATCCCAGGTCTTTTATGGTAATCCTGGAATAAAGCACTGAGAAGTACGTGAATAATATTGTGCTAAGTTGCACAAACATGTCAAGAAAGAGAAGCTTTTTTGGCTGTGTAATTTGAATGTTTAAGACTATATACTGTTTATATTATAATATTACATATAATTGAAGTTATCCTTTTATCCCAAAGGATTGTAAAGTGTTATACAAAGTCCATGCATTCAAAACCACTGAAGTAATTTATTGAGGTACATTTGTCAGCCAGCAAGAGGAACACTCCCAGAGAGCAATGCTGGGCATAATTTGACCACATATTCCTCTGCAAATCCATATTCCTTTTCAGAAGTGCCAGTCTTTTTAAGAGGAGCTGTGTTGTACAAGACCCTGCAGAAGCATCCAATAATTCTTCAGTGACAACCTCTTGGTGGCATGAGAATTGCTCAGCCAGTCTACAAAAGCTTTTGAATATCTCCGAGGATGGAGACAACTTCTCTGGGCAACCTGTGCCAGTGCTCAGTCAGCCTCGCAGTAAAATAGTGGTTTCTGATGTTCATAGAATTGTTAAGGTTGGAAAAGACCTTTAAGATCATTGAGTCCAACCGTCAACACTGCCAAGTCACCACATCCCCAAGCACCGCATCCCATGCAGCAAGTACGGACTGAGAAGCAAATGGGTAGAAAGTAGCTCTGCAGGTAAGGACTTTCAGGTCCTGGTGGAGACCAAGTTGAAAATACATAGCGGTAACAATGAAAGGATGATTGCTGGATGCAAAAGATTAGCAAACAATTCAAGCAAAGTGCTCTGTCTGTCACTTCTGTGACTGCAGCTTGAGTACCATGGCCAGTTTTGGGCTCCCAAGCATAAGACAGATGCTGACCTGCTGGAGCAAATATAGTGGAGAGCCACCAAGGTGATTTAGGGGCTGGAGCACAAGGCATAGAAGGAGAAGCTGAGATCTGGGGCTTAGAGCAAGTCTTGTCCCTCTAATTGGGACAGTATAAAGAAGAAAGCCAGATTCTTCTCAGAAATGCCCTGTGAAAGGAGAAGCAGCAATGAGCACAAATTGTAGAAAGCAAAATTCTGATTGCATATAAGGAAAAAAAAATAATTCTTAATACAGGGTCCAAAACTGGAGCAAAGACTCTGAACAGCTGCAGTCTCTATTGGAAACAACTGCAAGCTCAGCTGAGAGTGGCCAGGAGCACAGTGATCTAACGTCAGAGTTCACCTTGTTTTGAGCAGGAGTGGACCGAGTCATCTGCAGAGGTCCCTTCCAACCAAAAGCATTCTATGCTATGATTCTGAGATCATCCTAGAATTGAATCATTGCTTAAATGTACTTCACAGGGCAGAGATACTGTCAGTTTGCCTTTAAACAATACCCAGAATCCTCATCGGCCAATGAAAACTTGGGATTTATTTTAGGCCTTCTGAGCTTAACTCCTATCTTGACATAGTCATCAGAGTTTTGTTTTTGATCAGCTTGTTTCTTTTAGAGTTTCTGCCTCATGCTGGGATGGAGTAAGACTGAATAATTTATCTTCCTTTTCCTCAAAAGCTGAGCAGTAGTTATGCCCCACATGGATTTGAGACATTATTATCTTTCTAAGCTTCCATTAATTATCTTTATCATCCCTGCTTTTAAAGGTCTAGCATTTATCTTCGCAAAGTTCTTCAAGCTGGATTAGAGAAGAAAATTTGAGTGTATTAATTCCATTCTTGCTCATGAAGTTTTAAACTCCATTTCATAAACATTTTTTCCACTGCTCACAGTAATTCTTCTGGTAGTTTTCCTGTGACCAAAGTCTGCGATGTGGAGTATTGGTGGCTTTTATGATCATCATGCACATGCACGGATATCTCAGATGTGCTGCTTAGATTAAGACATACACATGTATACAGTTTTTGAAGATACAGATCACAGATACTTTGTTTGCCACATTCAGAGCTGCCATTCACCTTGTTTTCTCAGCCTACTTAGAAATATAAACTGCTTTACAATAATGTTTATCTCTGGAGCAGTGCAGGATAATGCTATTTCATTTTTTTTTTTTTAGATATCATCTACGCTATTAATTGTACACCCATCTCAAGTCTTTCAATAGATACATCTTCATTTCCATCTTCCTATTATGTAGATAATTCCTGAGTTTTCCTGTAAGTTGCCCTTGTTTCAATCACTGGTTGATTTGTAAAGGGACAGGGCAGCACAAGTTCAGTGCTAGTGCTCTGTAAAAAGTGGAGTATGCTCTTCGATGCAATAAACTGATTAGAGTGAGAGAGGACCCTTTTAAAATAATCAGAAGTAAAAGAGTAGAGCAAGACTCCTATGAATTCAGACAGACAAACCTAAGCTGACCACTTCACTTTGTGTTTCTCCTCTGTTTCCTGTGGGCTACGTTACTCCTCAGTTTGTGCTGGGTGGTTGTCCCGTACAGTAGTGCAGCAGAGCCCATGTGGAGAAAAAACTGAGGACTGAGTTTGCTCAGCATAGTGAAGAGAAGGCTGAGGGGAATGTGATTGCTGTCTCCAGCCTTTTAGTGGGTACTTACAGAGAAGATGCAGACAGAGTCTTCTCAGGGGTCAAAAATGGAAAGAGAAAAGGCAACCCACACAGAAATCAGCAAAGGAAGTCCTGGTTAGAAAAAAATAAAAAATTGCTCACAGTGAGAGTAGCCAGATGCCGTCACAGATGCCCAGAGATGTCGTTGTGTACCCTGAAGTTATGCAAATCTCAAGTGGACAAAACTCCAAGTAATCCACTGTAGAGTTACACTGCTCTGAGAAGGAGATACACCTGGTGGCTTTCAAGAGCCCCTTCCAACAAAACTACTCTGGTTATTTTCTGCTAGTGAAAGCCTGCAAACAACTGTGGAGAGAAATCTTTGAGAAACGTTGGTCTAGACTCTCTTAAAAGATTTCCTTCAGAGAACAGAGAGATGGCACCTGTCACACAAAGGTAGTTATGGAAGTTACCTTGACCTCAGCAATAAGTCTGCAAAGCCAATCTTACCAAGCCTTGTGACCCATTGGCAAGGAAGCGGATTTGCTCTGCAGCAAAGACCTTTTGGGTCATTCTTCTGATATGGGAAAAAAAAGGTGGTTCACAAACAGAGAGAGATAAGGCAATTGCAGCAGTAGCTGAGCAGCGTGGCTTTTTGCATTCAACTCTTTGAAGTAGGAGATTAAACAAAACGTAAGCAATGCTGCAAAATGTCTGTGGACCAATCCAAGCTATCACTCATTTATCTTTTTGCCTTTCTACTTCACTCCCGACATCTTTGTCCTCCCTCATTTTCCATCCAGACACTTGATTTAAACTCTTCCAAGACTTCCAACAGCGTACCTGACTGTACTGGGAGCTCCATAGCTTGCTGACAGCTACCACTGAATCATGGGAAGGAATGAAATACACTCGGCCCTTACCCCAACTGTTTTGACCTTCTGTTGTTTTTGTTTCACCTCTGTGGAAACAAGGCTGCCTGGAAAATAAAACCTAAGAAAAATAAACCACAGAAGAGTAAGGAAGGGAGTCATGAAAATGCATAGAGGTTTTAAATTTGGTTAGATACTCTTATTTCTTTTCTCGTGTTTGTTTTCCAGCCAGCTCTGCTCGCAATACAACTGCATTTGGCTAGGTCTACGCTAGTAGATTAAGCAGTGCCAGGGCACAGGCCCAAGAGCTGGAACTTGACCATCTATACCATTAAATTGTTAGCACAGGCTCTGCCTTGTGGTCGGCCTGTACCAGCTACCACTGTCATAAACAATTCCCAGACATGGCTTGGGGATTAGCAAAGGCCAGCAGCGAGCCCCAAACGGCAGTTTGGATATAGCCACCTCGTTTTGAAGGGTAAAAGTATATAATCCTGTGAATGTGGCCAGGCCATATCGTTTGGCCTCCGAGCTATATAACAGGTCCCGGCCCTGTTCAGTTTTCTCGTTACTGGGATGGGTTTGTGTTTGAGGCAAATGTAATTGGTTTTACTTGACTCTACAGTTTCATACTTGACTGAGTTGTATCTGAGCAATAAGGAGCACAAGCACATCTCCGCTTCATCTATTCTTTCAGCTGGTGTACCTGTGCACTAAGGTGGTGTGATCTGTCCCTGTCTGTCACAGCAGCTAAAATAGTTTGTGAACCTACTTTCCCATTACAAATAGAAGTATATAGTCTAAGTGAATCTGGAAGTGTATCTTTTCAGCTGCTTTTCAGAAATCTTTGTCGTGGTTTTGCACATGGACCACCAATTGCTGGTGAACTCAATTCCTATATCAGAATGAAGAATATGTTCCTGATAGCAAGGAACATTTTTTATCTTTTCCGTTGGATCTGAAAATAAGAGATTGTATTAGGTATTGGATGGATGTTGGCATACAGCTGATATGAAAGATCATGTTTATGTGTTGGAAGTAGAAACACCTCTTGCTACCTGCACGACTAGTTTTTCACATAGTAGTTTGTCTGTTCTCTTCCTTTCTCACCGCAACATTGAATAGAAAATAATACTGCTTTCTGCCAATGAATGCCCAATAAACTTATGATAGTTGCCAGGACTGGGGAAATGCCAAGAGTATGGTCATATCCTTTTGTCCTGCCCCATTTTCATTTGCACGCTTCCGTTTCCAGCTGCCTGAGGTACAATTATGTATGCATCTTGATTTTATTTTTTTTTGAGCTAAATTATGAATGCCTTTTATTAACAGAAATTGCCTGATTCCAGGAGTGGAAGGCTCCAAACTGTGTTGTTGGTGCATCCTTCTAGTGCTGCAAGAAGAGAGAGCTGAGATTTTGCTTTACTTTCAGCATTTTAATCATCATATGAACTAAAATCAGTGTTCCTACAAATGGCTCTCACAGACCACATGCACCCTCTTGAACGTGCCACAGCTTGTGCAAACAAAATTAAAGTAGCATAGTTAATGTGAATGTCTCTGTATGGGGTGGATTTAGCCTTGATTTTCGGTCTCAGCTGAGAAGTTTAGAGACTTCCCAGTGCCAGATATTTTATCTGAAGTATTTACCGCAGGATATGTCCACTACTCCATTTATGATGACACCTGG
Organism: Baryphthengus martii; assembly: GCA_013396935.1. Taxonomy (NCBI): domain Eukaryota; kingdom Metazoa; phylum Chordata; class Aves; order Coraciiformes; family Momotidae; genus Baryphthengus; species Baryphthengus martii. The sequence continues at coordinate 48,662 of VWZK01014961.1, read as the reverse complement.
ACAGAATTCATGAGCATATGTTATAGTTGGGATACTTCCCCTGAGAAGAGGCTGTAGAAACAAAGCTTGGTGCATCTCACCTGTAGTGTTATGACTTGAAGAGCTCCAGTGACTCACTTTCTTCATCCCATCAACCATAAAATCTGCCAAATCTACCATACCTTTGTATAGGAACAGTTTACAAGTCTATTTGATGAACAGCTTAGAGGTTAATAGTGGGGTGTTTTGCCAGTCAGGTTCAGTCAAATGTAACACTATTAGCACTGGGTAGTTGTTCAGTGATGTTGGAAATGAGCTTCTGTTTCTCAGCCCTTTTCCCTTTGTGTTTCTGCTTCATTGTGTTTAGTGCCCTGACTGTTCGCTTTTCCTTTGGAGGTGAGTGTTCCTGAACAGAATCAAAGTACATCGATGGAGCAATGTGCAAATGTGCATGCTGCTGCTGAAACCCCTTTTACAGGAGCTAGACTGCTTGGAAAAAGAAAGAGAGAAAAATGCAGTTGCAGGAAGCGAATCTAAATAAGCTCCCACTCCACCTCTTTCAATTTACTGGAGGAAATATCTTTCCTCATATCATTTGACTTTTTGATTGTTAGATCAAACTGAGACAGTTGGAATGAGCCCCAGTGATCAGAGCAGAAGTCCTGAAAACCACAGTTTAGCTGCTCTCTGGTCTCTGTGCAATTGGTTTGCTTAAATTTGCTGTAATAACCTTTTAAGAGTCATGTACCCATTCTTCACCGAGGACCCTGCTGTGCATTGTGATTATGTTATCTGTTGCCTCCCTGAATGTTTAACAGGATCAAAGTGCTGTGTTGTGGGGCTTGATTTGGGGGGGAGTTTTTGTTTTTATCTGGGTCTGTTTCCACCTCCTTGCCCCCCCTCCAGGGTTTTACTTTCAAAATATCAACTTTCATTGCTTGTTACCTGTTACTCTTTATGTGTCTGTCATCCTTTTCTTTTTCTCCTTCCCCGTTCCTCTTTAAAGTATCTGCGTAGTAAAGTATTGAGCAAGCATGCTGAGTAGCTCTGATAATTAGGTAATTTGAATTCGGGGATGGATGTTAGATGTTAAGTCGTGGGATGGAGGCTGGTTGTGTTGGAAGGCAATGCGTTCTGTCTCCGCGTAGGGGAGAGTTGAAATGCCCTTTCTATCAGCACCGCTCTCCAGCAAGCCACAGCTATAGCATTGAACGTAAATGTGATTGCCTGGCCTCGTTCGCCCTCTTTCTCGGGGAAGGCAGCAGATGTTGACAGTGAATATAGTGAAGTGCAAATGGGTAAAATAATGAACTGAAGTGGTAGCTTAATGGAATTATTAATGGGATTTGTGTTCAAATAGTGAACAAGGATTGATTTTTATTAACATAGGTTTTACACAGGTAAACTTACGCAAAAAAAGATTATACTGCACTTTTCCTTCGCTGGCAGAGTGTTTATAGAGTACGCTGTGTGCGCAGGGTTCTCTGAACTTCTTTAAATATTGCCCTTTCTCCCACTTATCTCACAGTGCTTCTCAGTGTGTAGCACTTCATGTAAATCTATATAATACACCCAGAGATTTAACTGAACTGTGAGGAAACCTTGAAATTAAAACTGAAGTGGTAGGTGTTCAGTGGGAGTTTGGTGTCTGCTTGTTCATTCTCACCAGGATAGAAGGTGGGAACAGGAGCGGTAACTCAAAATGCTAAAGTGCAGTGAGCTGCGAGCTTCAAGGCCTCTGCTAGAAGTGGCTATAGACCTACAACGTGGTGCTGGAGACGTCATAATTATGAGCTGACATTTAAAGAAATGTCAGAAGCATTCAAACAAGCCCCTGCTCGGCTTCTACCCATGTATCTTTTTGTGTCCCCGATCCTGCCATCTGTTATCCCAAGGACTCCGGTTTCGATTACCTTTTTGTTTGCTTTTCTGATAAATGTTTTGTTTATCCCCTATGCTTGGCATGTGCTTCCAGAGATTGTTTGTAAGCCCCGTGCCCTATTTGTACGTGGATTTCTCCTAAAGAACTATTTATCACAACGATGCTGGCAAAAACTAATTCTCTGATTGTGGCTGGGCTGTGAATATTTCTGAATGCATCTGTATTTAGGGGAAGACTTTGCCAAATGTTTATTGGAAATGTGTGCACAGAAATGCATAGGGTATTACTAAACGTCATTACCTGCCATCTACTTACTTCCTCGATTATTTTCTTCATACATACTTTTCTTGCCATTTTTGGATGTGAGCTTCGCAGAGCGGGGACCCCGTGCCATTCCTGGCATTTTGGAAGGTCTTTGTTCCATTTAATAAGTTTTTATTGCTACATGTCTTTTGAAAACCAAAGGAAAATGCCATATTGCCTTCCTGCAGACCTGGTGCAGCAAGGTCTGTGTGAAGTTCATTGGCAACCATTAAAAAAGACTTCTTCCAATGCAACTGCCATACTTTACTGGTAGTAGTGGTAATATTAAAGCATATTTTATGCTACTAATCCTAGTTCAGTTCATAAAGATAAGAATGGCCATAGCAGGTGAGACTATGCATTCACACAGCTTGATATTCTGCCTCCAGTGGGAGATTTACATTGCAAGTACACTCTATGTACACTTTCCTGGTATGTACTTATCGCAGGCTGCAGCTTGGGAATTTCTTTAACCACAAGTTGTATTGTTGTCTCTCAACCATGTGGTAAAACATGAAGTATATGCTTGCTTTCAAGTGTGCAAATAACCCTGTTGACCTCAGGATGGTGATTTTCATGCCTTTTGTTTCGTGTGTTTTCAGTTGCTTAGATGGATTGAGACTTTCCTATGGAGAGATATCCATGGCAGGTAGCTCCTGGTGAGCAAGACAGAAGGGGCTGAAGTGTGTTTGAGTCTGTCTGGTCCTTAAGAGCTGTTTTTGTTAGGGAGAATGAGTTCTTCAGACACACATCAGTACCTGGAGGCTAGCACAAGGGGGACAGGACTAAGCTCATGTCCATTCATCTTGCATTACCTGTCCCAAATGACCAAATAATTTCTGATTGGGCAGAGGTAGGAAATCCCACTGAGCAAGCCTTGACTTGCTGCTTGGAGGCTGTAGTTAAACACTGGCCTAAATACTGGCATTCTAACAACTGCAAATGTGCACGTAAATTATGCTGGTGATTCTGGAAAGTCAGATGGATGCAAGGTCAAGGTCAGATGCCTAGTGTTGTAGCAAGACCAATCTCTGATGACTGTTAGTGCTTTCTATTTCTGGAAAAAAATGCTGACCATGTGATTTTTTGTTGTAGAATCACGTTAGTCCTGGGGCAGAAAATATTGGGTAAAAAATATTGTACCTATAATTCATATTAATGGAAATTCAATAATGGCAACCTGTCACCCACAGAGATTAGAAATGAGTCCAAATGTTGTGCTATAACAACATTAAAAAGGCATTATGAATTAGAATCTATTGCACCAAGTTTTACTCGTTATAAATAATGGGGGGAAAAACTAGTCCTTGCAAGTTTTTGGATTGTCCATTTTGAGAGAAGCCAGCAATTACTTTCTCAAGCTGACTGTGCACCATTGATCTGACTTATGGATTTCATAAATGCAGTGGTCTGCTAATTTAATAAACTTGCTCAATCTGTTTTTAAACAGAGTACAGAACTTTGAAAAATGATTTCCTTTCAAACTAAAATTAACTCTTATGGCTTTCAAACATTAGATTGTGATATTTGCTTCCAGTTTTTCATTAAAATACCTTCTGGTTTCACATTTTTCCTGAGATGGGCTAGACGCTTGCAGCTCATGTTTTATTACATTAAATACTCATATTTCACTTATGCTAATTTGGCATCGAGCTGTGAATTGGAGTTCTTAGGCAAACCTTTATTTAGTTCTACATTGTCAATAAAGTTTACAACTGCCTACAAAGTTTGCCACTGCCAAAACCTTAGATAGAATTGTTCAGTAAACTAGGACTTCTCATATACTGGACAGACTGTTCATAGAATCATAGAATGGTTTGAGTCAGAGGGGACCTTAAAGATCATCTAGTTCCAACTCCCTGCCATGGGCAGGGACACCTCCCGCTAGACCAGATTGCTCAGAGCCTCATCTAGCTTGGTCTTAAACACTTCCAGGGATGAGGTGTCCACAGTTTCTCTGGGCAACCTGTTCCAGTGTCTGACCATCCTTAGCATAAAGAACTTCTTCCTGATGTTTCATCTGAACCTAGTTAAAGGTTAAAGGTTTAAACCTGCTCTAATTTAAAACCATTACCCCTTGCCCTATCGCCCCAAGCTCTTACATTGGTACACTAGATGTGATATTTTGTCTAAGTAGTTTGTATGTGAGCCTGCACATTTCTGGAGGAAAAACTTACAGTGTTTTCAATAAATTTGCAGCCAACTGAGTAAAGGGAGAATTCCTTCTCAAATTAATGTGTGCTCTCAAGCATGAGGTGTGATTATTTCTGTTTCTAGTCTGTTTTAGTTGTTGTAACCATAGTAAGTCATAAAACGGTATAAACTTCCCTTGAAATCTGTCTGCTTTTGTAATTCTAAAAGTGATGGCCAATTCTATAAACAGTTTGAGAATTTGGTGATATGATCTCCATTAATGTTCAGGGAATACTTTCCCCCCACCCTCTGGAAACACCCTTAGTCTATTGGAGGATGTAGTGTAAATAGGGACCAAAGTCTTTCACGTTAAACAAATTCTGAACTGTATACAGTATAGATCCATCCTTCCATCCCTACACCAATCTGTGCAAAATGTATTGTATTGTGAATTAGCATTGACAGGGTAAGTGAAGGATCTTTGGTCAGATGCCAGGTTTAATTCATTTGTTATCGAGACCAAGAAACGAATGTGACAGTGACAGTAATAATTATCTTCTTCTGTAAAGAAATGCAATACAAGCTTACATATTTTGGTTAAAGGGGAGATAAGGATGAGTAAGGCAATTATATCTATCATACACTTTTGACCTGTGTTTTTATCGGTCTTGACAAGCTTAGAAAGTATGATGGTACATCCTGGCCAAGAAACACCTAAATTCAAATAAAATCACTTTCCACTGCTACCATATTTATACTGCAGACTGATAAATTGCTTTTTCAGAAATCAGCTGTGTTGCATTTTTTAATAAAGTTAATGGGCCAGGACAGACAATAGTGGGTTACTGTCTGCTTAGTGTGTTCTGGATACAAAATGAATTTCCTTCAGTCTTACTTAATATTACATGTTTGGGATTTCAGAGGAAGAAAATGAAAACTCAATGGCATTTGCAACACAGCACAATACTTGAGTAGCAAGATTGAGGGAAGCTAGCTTGTGACTGGCCTTGAGGACTCCCTCTATTTTTTTTTTCTACCTCTTACAGATGCAGGACTAATATTATTTACTTGTCTTTATTCTGGCGCTATTGGATTCCTCAAACAGCTGTTATGGGCCATTTGAACATGGACACCTTTGAAATTCCTGCCTAGGCAGAGATCCAGCTCTTGCTGATACTCAGCCTGTTTTGGGGTGTTTCCATCCTGGAAGGTCTTTTGATAGAGCCACAGAAGTGAGTTGTCACAAGCATGAGTGTTCTGAAAAATTGACTTAAGGAACAGCCAAGCTTCTGCTTGATATAGAGCATGACCGTGGTCACATAATTTAGGTATTTATCTGTCTGTATGTTTAGGTACTGTAGACTTTGGAGCTTACCTTTGGAAAAGGCTTGTCTGAAAATCGAGACGCTTCAAGAAAAATGTCTGCAAAAGTGCAAGTTTGCAGCAAGTCTTTGATTTGTCCTTATAAGGGGAAATATAATGGTGTCAGACCAGTGGCAAAGAAGCAGTGCTCCGTGCTGTTCGCTGCTACCGAAGTTGAGCCTGTCAGTCCTTGACCAAACTGAGACATTGACAGTGTCATCAAGACCAAGCCCTGAAGGCCTGGCCAAGAGGCTGCATCAGTCGTCTGAAAGACTGAGCTCATGGACTGTGTCTCATGGTAGGAACAAAAGAACAGGCCTGGCAATATTTCCCTTTAAAGAAGTGATCTTCCTGAAGACAGCAATCTTTCTGCTGCTCGTTGGGCCATTCTGCACAGCTGATTCTGACAAAACTTTCCTTCTCTCTGCTGAGTTTTCTCCTGACTCATCAAGTCTTTCAACTGTATTTGTGCTCTTCCTAATGAAAAAAAGGAAAATGGAAAAAGCTACTTCTTTTTAATGAAATTTCTTGTATGAAAACAGAAAATCTCAAATTGTTTCATTGATCTTTTTTTGTTTTGTTTTATTACTTAAGCACTAAAAAGGAAATAGATGAGACATAAATGAACTGGCTCATCTTTTGGTTTTTTTCCCGCTCCTGGAAGACTTTATTTTTTGTGCCTACTATACAAATTTCTCATATATAATGCACTTTTTTTTGTGCTTCTCATCCATTTTCATGCCTTTTACCTCCAACAGTGTTGTGTACCTAGAATCTCTCTGTTGCGCTCCTGGGCTACGTGTAGCAGATGGGGCATAAGGAAAAGTTCAGGGAAACCTGGACCCTAATACTATTTCACTTGACAGCTTCTGATGAATCAGTAAAATTTTGATTCACCTTGTATACCTTTATCCACTCGAATGTTAGGCATGTGTTTAAAGCTAGCCAGTAGCCTCTGTTTTTTTTTGTTGAGCAGAGAGGAATAGCTCTCCAAAAGATGTTTTTTCTCATCCTAAAGTTGATGAGTTGAAGCTTTCCTTTGTCATGCTTTTCTGTTCCCATTGGTTACAGAGGGACCTTGTAGATCACTTTTTGGATATCTGATACTGAAACAGAGCCTGTTCTCATATTCTTTATCTTTTATCCATCTGTGTCAGCAAAAGCTATTTAAGTACTTAAAGATCTAAATGTGAAAAGAATACATGTTCTACAAATGGTTATTGATATTGTAAGTAGTATTATTATTATCCACCTGCTGAGGCAAAAAAGTCACATCTTACTTATCCTGAATCATTCAAGTGGCAGAAACTTTGCCCAGTGTTTCACTGCCTACATTTATTTCCTTTTTTTTTTTATTTTACTTTTCATTTTGCTGTTCATTAATGCAAATTTTTCTCATTTGTGACACTAGTAGGAAGTGCTTGGCCCATTACACATATCTTAGTCATAAACAAGGTATTTGCCCTTTCTCATGAACAGAAAAGCATCAGAAAATTTCGTTCTGGTTTGTCAGTGACATTATCACACTGGAATTTGCTGTTACTGAAAATTGTTTTCTCTGCAGAGAAAGCACTCAACTTCAAGATTTTGAGGTAAATCCACACAAATAAAACAGTTTACCATCCTTGATCAAATTGCTCATTTTCAGTTATGTGGGAAGACTATAAAAGAACATGATGAAGTATAGAGGCCATGGGGAGCTGGAAAATGAATACAGAGGAAAATGAAGTTTGGAGGCTATCATCAAGGAGATGGGGCACTGGTTTTAGACAGAGAAAGGGCAAAAATAAGCAAGACCCTTGGGTTGGCTTTGTAGCACTAAGAGGGGGAACTTTGCTGGAACAAGCCACATACTGCACTTCTTTCCAGAGTGTCTGTACTCTGGTGGCCCATCGTGCTGAATAATGGTTGCAGGAGGTGCTGTCCCTGTTGTAGATGTCTGATCTCTGTGACCCAGGCAGGTAAACAGTCTCTGTCTTCCTTACCTGGTAGTGGAGGTCCCTGAACGATATGGTAGTGGAGTGGTGAGGGAATTAGTGGGAGATTTGAGGAGTTTGGGTGTAGATCTTGATTGATTCTTTGCAAAGGTCTTGGGCATATTGTCCAGGTGTTTGAATATCTATAGCCTCCTGATTTCAGTATCATTTAGGCTTAGACAGCTGTGCATTTGGACTTCGGTGTTCTGTTTCAGTAAAAGAGGGGAAAGTACCTACATCAAGTTGGTATTTTTGAGGATAAACACATTAAAGATTCTGAGGTACTCCAAGGCTACATCCATACTCGTACCCTGAACAGCCAGGGTAGGAGCCCAATGTTTAAAAATTCCTAGGGCAGTGCAAGAGCAAATTGTACTAAGCAGCATGTAGGCAAATTGATTTAAATTCCAAGTGTTATCAAACGATAGTATATCACCATCGCTAGGAAAAGTTACAGCTGACTGAAGGGAGTTTAGAAAATAAAAAGAAGGTGATCTGGAATACTCCATGCTCCAGGAAAACACAAAATAAGACAACAAAAAATCAAGACACTGTGACGTACCTATAGGATGATTCTATTTGCAGAAACATGATTCCAGGCTTTAGAGACTTTGGAAAGAGATTATAAAAGCAAACTGTGGAAGACACAGTGACACTATTTTTAAACATGACTGCTTCACCTGTCTGCCCCTTTGCCACAGATTCATTTATAGCAAAGACTGCAGGGTGAGAATGTGTAACTGCAGCTTGACTCTCCATGCTATTGGTTTCGTTTATGAATAGAAACCCATCATTCTGCATAAAGCTGATCTGCTCAACTGCTGCAATTGAAGTTTGGATGCACCTTCTGTTCCGCTGTCCTGTGAGATAAATTTCTGGAGCCAGCCACACCTGACACCTCACATCTTAAACCACAAAGACTTACATCTTTAAAGCCTTCAAGAAAGGGCATCAGAGATTCCTAGATAAGCATCTCAAAATTAACTGCTGGTATAATGGTGTAATTAACAGAGCCAGGAAAGACCTTGGTTATGTAAAAGGAGAAATACCGAGCAAAGGTAGAGGAAGTACTTTGATTGTAGTCTATTCTATTAGTAAGACTGATGCTTAAATATTCTGCCCAGTTCTAATGTCCATGACTGAAGATCAAAAAAATACTAAAGCAGGTCTTAAGGAGGACCATAAAAATTGTCCAGGCCTGGAAAATAAGCCATAAAATCTATTAAATTTGCTGAGGGAAAGTTGGAAGATGATTGTTTAGATGCTGACAGACAGAAAAGTAGCTGAAGTGGAGAACATGTAAGTCTTGCATACAATGCTGACTGCCTAGAAAGAGCAGTTAGATGGTATCGGGAAATCAAGTAATACCAAATTATCCTATGAGTTCTTCCAGCCTTATGTGGTCAGTCTGAAAGAACTAGAACACTTGATAAAAACTGCACTTGTAAGTGACTGAAGGACCACAATCTTCACTAAAGTACTGCACTGTCTTCTGGTACCCTCTTAAAAGATTTTGTCTTGAGTAGATGTTCACTCCAATGATTTTTTTTTGCGATTATCATAAATATTTAGCTGATTCTTTTGGAGTATATTGACTTAGTTGCGGAAGTTGGGGAAAACCAAGTCTTTTTGTGTTTGGGTTTGCTTGTTTTTTTTTCCATGAAGACTCTGGGTTTTAAAACTCTTAGTATTCCTTCTAAGGATTTCAGTGCCTGCATTATAGCACAGTTCTTCTAATGCAAAATTATTGGAGGAGGTACCATGAAAGTCTTTGTGGAGAAAATGTCTGAAAATGAAACTCCTGTAGCTGCAGTATTGTTTGGAGTGTGAAACTATGGTTAGAGAAAGATATTTGCTGTGTTAATCCTACTTATGACTTTACCACATTTTTTATCAGGTGTACTGCAAATGTCAGATCCTCAGCTGGATTATGTTGCTAAATGTCCATATTTGTTTTCTTTCTTTTCTTCTACCATTTTTATTTTCATAATATTGCTTCCTGCACAATTTTTCCTGCCTTGGCAGCTCTTAAAAATTTCCTTTTATCATACCACTCATTTTATCTGAATAGCAATGACATGGTAAGTAGGATTACACTCAGTTGTTAACATAATGTAGCAGTCAATCAGATTGCATTGAGTATTTTAGGATCATTCAGCAACGGGGCACTAGGGAGACCACTCCTTGTGTCTAGCAATATGTAAACCCATGTAGGTTTCTCTGTTAAGACTTGGGAACAGGAGGAGAGGGATGTGGAAACAAACTGCATGACAGATACATTGTCACATCACTGAAGGCTGCAGCCAAAGACATTTGGTGATGTTGTGGAGCTTCTGGTGAACAAAGCGCAAGAGTCCATACGGGATAGTGTAGTTTGGAGCTCACAGTGCTTGACTCAGCTTTTGGGTTTTACTTCACTACCTCTCTGTATTTGGTCTGATAGTTCTCAGGCCCAAACTTCTAAGAGCGTTTTAGGTAGGTGTATGGTGACAGTGTTATGAATACAGACTTTGAAGTCATGACAAATACCATTTAGTCTCATACCAATGAAATATTTATATAGTTAAAAAATACTGAAGCATCTGTGCTGTTGTGGTACACATTGCTTATCTGCTTTATCATGTTTTTCATCCTCTTAGCATAAGTGACTTCTAGTGTTGCCATCTCCAGATGTTCGGATGTTGTGACACAGTCCCCAAAACAGTTTCCTTTATGATTTCTGAGGTTTTGGAGTATGCTCAGGTTGCATTTCACATTATTCCCTGCAACAATCAGAGTTAAAAGATGTTTGGGGTTTTGTTTTTTTTCAATGAAAGCAGAGATCGCCTCCATGAGACATTTGGAGCCATGTCGCTTTAGATCGGCTATAAAGCAGAGCGCTCCCAAAAGAGAGAAGCAAAGTTCAGACACTAAAATCCAGATTTGTAAACCAAAAAATCTCTGCTGGCTAACCGCGAGGACCTACAAGCTCCATAAGCACCTTACTTTTTGGCAGTTTGGAATACCGCCGGCATCTTCAGCTCTATATCTGTATGTGTCAGATCTGTCCCTGGCTTACAGTTAAACTTGTCTGGGACATGAGAACCAAGTATTCCTTTCCCTAAACGCACTGAGTGGCATTTCTGAGGGTATGTCTTACAAAAAAAAAAAAAAAGATATTTTGAGGAAATCTGAACATAAGATATAGGATCAGCAGGAGCTTTCTTTTTAAAAAAAAAACAAAACAAAACCAAAACAGTAAAGCACCAGGAAATCTTAAAACTGTCAAAAACTGTGGGGAATGAGAATTTTTGGGTAGAGCATTCCAAGTGGCAGGTTCATCATCTCTGCTCTGAGGTCAGGTGTGCGCTCTCTGGAGAAGCTTTTTCCTTCAAGGCCTGGCAGTGGATGCTCTGCTCATATTTAAGAGGAAAAGAAAAAAACCAAGATCCAAAGAAGGAAAGGATATGTCCTCTATTTGACAATAGGCATGCAAGCACATCAGGTGTAATCCTGAGGTTTAAAAGAATAAAAAAAATAGGCGAGGGGGGGAATATTTTTCGTTAAAACAAAAGAAGGAAGAAAAGTCTCCAAACACACAGTCTTGGGGTAAGGCTTCAGAGCTGCAGGGCAATTTTGGGGTTTGGGTCCCATGGACAGTGAAATGAAGGTAAGAGTATTGAAGACTGAGTTGTTTCTCAGTCCCCCCCAACTGATACAAAACGTAACTTCATAATGTTATAGTTAAGAAAGCATCTTGCTGTAATTATATATTTAATTTTAGTGGACCCGTGGTGTTTTCCTTTAAAGATGATTCTAACTCTGTAAATAATAGAATAACTCTTCTGATCTTACAAGAATATTCTTGTGATGCTTTTGCTCTCAAGTCAGTCTGTTATTAAAAGTCAGTCTGTCTGAATCTTGCAAATCCGGGATGCATGTGTCCTTTGGAGGTGAAAAATCCAATTACAGCAGCACGCATTGGGGAACCTTCAAGCCTGGGAGGTGGGCTTATCTCGATCTGAATAACCAGAGTTTGTAAGAGAGCTGGCATCACAAGTTGCTGGGCTCTGGAGAGAAGCGTTTCCCTGTAGATAGAAGTCAGGCTGCTCTTGTAAGAGGCAGGGAAGTTCTTACTGCACCAGGCAAGCCCCCGAATGTCATGTCTGAAATGGTACGAAAAAAATCTTTTAATTTTATAAAATAACCATAGTATCAGCCCACTAGCCTATGAAATAGAAGACCTATTTCAGTTTCCTCCTCAGTCTGAGGAGATTCAGCCTTAGAATTCCTAAGTCTCCAGGACTGTTTTATAACACTTTAACATTTGTGAATAGTAATCAGTATTCTGAGAGCAAGGATATGAACCTGCCTCTTACCTCCCCATCCCACCGTGGAGCTGCAGAGCCAGACAACTCTGAGTGAAGTGCAGGAAGATTTGAGACTCGCTCCTTACCCCAGCTTTCCTGTTGGGCTGCAGATACTTAATGAGATTTTTGCCTTTTGGGAATTTTCTGCTGGATTTGTTGGCTTTTGTGAGACATATAGTATGTGTATAGGGGGCATGGTACATCAAGTCCAACTGCCTGATACAGAGTTCTAGGTTCTTATTGAACCCAGGAAAGCACAGAGGAGAGCAAAAATCATCCAAAAATCCTATTTCCACCATATAAGATGAAGCCTTTGAAATAGTTTTCTCCAGTTCCCGGTCCTTCACATTTTCAGCAGTCAAATTTTAAAGCTCTAGTTTCAAGTGGCAAAGTCTGCAGCAGTATCAATAGTGCCTAAAGGGGGCTGGAAACAACATGCGGATATTTTTTAAGGGAGCTCTGCAGTTCCCAACACAGCACTGCCGACAGTTATGTGCATCGCAGAGCAGACAGTAGGTTGTGATGCTGGGGCAGGTGAGCTTGTGCCGCTGCAGACCAGATGCAGACGGGGAGAATGGACAGAATTAATGGTGGTGCTGCTGTGAAGCCATAGGTTAAGAACATTTTTGGCTTTTAATTTCTGCTTTTTGGGGTGGAAAGCTGTGAGCTTTGACTTTTTCACCCATTTTTTATGTTGTTTCCATTTGGACATTTCTAGGATTTAGTTGTACCTGGAGGCTTCTTTTGAGGATATTTGTAATTGCATGTTAAGAAGATCCATTTCTTGGTCCATATTTCTAGGCACAGGAAATAACTCTTCAAGTCTTTTTTTAAAAGCCCTAAGTGTGACATTTAAAAGTTAGAATAAAGCATAAAATGTGCATTTAAAAGTTACCTTACAACTCCAGCTGAATTGTTCAACCCTCTACCCTTCCACTGCTACCACTTCCACTATATGAGCTGATCAATCAGTATCAGATATTTACTTGTTGATTGTAAGAATTTGCCTGGCCTGTAATTTCTAATTGACTTTTATTTGTATTTTAAAGAACAGCATAAAAGTAAAGTTCTGACCATTGGATTTTTTTTTTTACTATGTCCTTACAATTCATAATATATCCATCTCTATCATGGAGGCAACTGGCAGTCCTGCTCCAGAAGGAGATGAACATGCAGGTTGGCAAAGCAACCCACACACAGCGGACTGTCAGGTGATAAAAGTCTGGCACAATAGGAAAAAACCAAACCAAACTTGTGACAGAATTGCATAGTGCTGACATCTTAGCAGTGTTCCTGTCTGGAGCACACATGGCAGCTAAAATGGTTTAGGGACGTAGACAACATTTCATAAATGGAAAATTCACAAAGCAAATGGGTGTAGTCTGTGGCTCACCAAAAGTTTTTTCCTACAGCTAAAAATAACTGAAGTAAATATACTGTATAGAGAGGTTGGGGAAAGCTCAAAGAAAGGCCAGGGTGACTTGCTGAGATGCAGAGAAATCTCTGCACTGTAGAAATCAACAATTTGTTGCCTTTAAATGCCTTTTATGCTATGAGACTAAGATAGGTACATGCTGAGAATACTATTTATTTAGGTCCCTAAATCTGACTTTCAATTATTCTGGATCCAGGTTTTTGTATCTAACCTCCAGAACCTTCCATTGAACACAACGTTAAATGAAAACATGTTAGCCAGTTGTACATCATCCTGGTAATACTATCCCATGCAGTTTCCTACGGTTTCTCATACTGAAAAGACCAGGGACTACACGAGAAGTTTGGGACAGAGCTGAGGTGGGCAAAGGAGTAAGGAAAGTAAATTGGCATCTTTCTGCACTGTTTGTGAAGAAGCCAGTCATATATTTTCCCAAGCAGCAGGATTTGGATGTTATTTAGAGTGGTGACACTGAAGAGCTGGTAACACAGCTGTGTTAATAAATGAAAATGTGCCTGGACAGGTCTGAAAGTGCATTGCAACAGAAGTATCTTTGAATAAATGTGAACAGGGAAATAATCTCATGAATCATTTGAAAGGAAGCAGTGTACAACTATGATGAGTACCCAGCCTGTAGATGTAGCTAATCTCAGTTTTGGACCATTATTACCATATGCCTCAGTGAAGGTCTTTGCCGGTATAGTGTCTATTCAATAGAGAGTCTGTTGGAGTTTTCACATTTGGGCATCAAATAGAAAGGATGAGACTCAATTTCTTTAAAAATAAGTGACTACAGATATTAGAGCTGCAGTGGAGTCCCTCACCAGGTCTTCAGCTTAAGAGCGTGGGTCTCCTATAGAACCTGTGTTGTATCATCTAGACTGGTGCAGATGTCGTGAGTTACCTCAGGCATTTAAATCAGCACAAGACATTAAAGTGTAGGCAGCTGAACCCCTACCACCGTTAATTTATTTTGTGCTAAATTGCCAGGCCTTTTTGCAAAGGCAGCAGAAATGCAGCAAGTCAGCAGGTTGTGGGGATTAGTGAGTCATGCGGCAGCGAGGTACCCATGTGTCCTGTCCTCCAGCCATCAACCGTGGGCATGGCTGTCCTTCAGAGAGGGGCAGCAGAGATCCCTCCCAATAAGTGATGGGATTTTCAGGCTTAAAGAAAACTGAAAAGAGGACATCTTCACATGAAGCCAGGGGGGCAGTTGCTGATAGTGAGCCCGATTTTATTGCTAGGTGATGTGGAGGAAGCCCTATTACTCTTGTCTGCATAATTGGCTGGGATAGCACTGCAACCATATTAAGGGACAATCCTGCACTATCAGCACGAACTGGATGAGCTAATGGCTGCTTTTCCTCATGCAGTGCCTGCGATCAAATCGGAATGGCAATCTAGCTGGAATGAGCAAAAAAAGAAATTACATAGTGGATTTCGTGGGAAATTAAGGCTTTGGGTTGCTGTACATATCAGTAGTCTCGAGTAAATCTAACCTGTGTGTTATTTTCTGGCATTTTTTCTTTTCTCTTTCTAAATCTTCTGCCTGATACAGTTCTTCCAGTGACTAGATACACATTTTTATTTCATTTTTATTGTACAGTGGAGGCAAATATTTAAGGAAAAGAAGTGGGGGGTTGGGAGAGGACCAAAAGTTAATGTTATAGGTTTTTAATTAGAAGCCTTTTAAATTACAGCAATTTTATACTGTAGTAAGTTTTCAGGGCCATTTAGATTCTAAAATACCTGCCAACTGGGAAAGCCAGCAGTTCGGTTGGGTTTTTTTCCCTCCATTACGTCTGCAGCAGAATGTGGCTTTTATAGATGTTTGCTTTTCCCCCAACATTTCCTGCTGAGGTGTTTGTTTGTGCCACTGGAGTCTTCAAAACGCTGATACTGTGTCATTGTCGTGTGTTTATCACCTCTAATCGTCTTTGTTGGTGTTTAGATAGGGAATTCTTCTGGGTAATTCTGCTTAAGGTGATCCGTGGCTGCGGGTCTGTGTATACCAAGAGGAGGAGACATCTGTTAAATATCCTCGCGCTCCCATCTGCCTCCAGTCTGCTCCTCATGCCCTGCGCTTGCGCACGGCGGGTTCCTTGCCTTCTTCCCTCATTTGCTGGTGCCTCGAAGAGTCATCTGGAGCCAGTGCCATTGCCATCGGTACAGCCCGATGGAGTGCTAAATGAGAGGCAAGTCATGGTAACAGTCTCGCACAGCCCTACGTCTCATGAATATTTTAGTTTACTGGCAGAGCTCCTGTTGTGCTGTACGGTCCATACCATGTATAGCAGTAGCGCTCTCAAATATAATTGGTGAACAGGGAATAAAAGGGTGTTTCATATTGGAAAATTTTCCGTTCTTCTTAAAAATAAGCTTGGTAAATTAACGTAATGCTGGCAGGAAAATCCAAGGGAATTGGTTTCAATCAGGTCATCGAATAGGGTTTGATACGAGAATAGGTCAACTCTACATTGAACTATCAAATGCAAATCAAAAATAAATCAAAGAGATGGAAATATTAAAAATGAGACCAAGTTATTATCACCTTGCCTTTTGATGAAAAAAAAGACTGTTCAAAAGCAAACAGGCAAAAGCACCCTCTGCGATTTGCTGTGGGATTTTTCTCTTTTTAAGCCTAACAATGATGCAAGAATTTGTTTTCCTGAGGGTGCAGGGGTGTTTGTTTGGCTTTATTCCTTAATCTTCAGAAAGTGTAGATGAGACAACGTGAAGTAATAATCAGAAGGCAGAACCCTGATCTAAGTAGATCAGACGTTGCAAAGAGCCTTTCATTGCATTCGGCAAATGCCTGCAATATCTGTCAGTACTGTTTTGTATTGAACTGCTGGCTGACGTGGCTGGGATGGGACGTCAGAGGAGGTTACAGAACGCTCGATGATGTCCATGACGCCACCTGTTGTATATGGACAAGATAAAATCTGGCGTGCAAGGTAGCTAGAGATGTTCCTGTTGTTTCCCCGGATTTTATTCTTTTTTTGTTTCGTTGGTTGGGTTTTTTTAATGCAGTTGTATCCTTACAGAGAAATATATATATGCTGGTTTTCTCTTAGTTTGTCTTTCCCAAGTGGTTCCCAAGTGGGTGTCAGAGAAAGCCCTATAGTCTGCACTTCCTTATTTATTATTTATACCTTGCTGGGTTAATGTTGGTGTTGATTATTCATAAAGAATTGTTTTATCAAACTGTTTTTCATGACAGGTAGGTAAAATTGGAGAGGGAAAAAGCTGTATGTAATTATTAATGTGACCAGTGTGATTTGTTGTAGATGATGTGTTTTCTACTACATGGAAAAAACCTCACTTGAACACTTTTTGCTCAGTTCCTGAGCTGCTTTCTCAAAATAGGTCCCTTTTGTGTATCTCTTACTTCTGGGCTGCGTGTGTGAACTCTGGCTGAAGGCTAGCTGCAGAGATGGGCTGCGTTATCATGAGTGAAAATGTCCCCATTCAGTCAAAAACGACCCTCGAAGAGGCCCCTGCTGCTGCAAGTACCATCAAGAGGCTCTTGCAGCCAGCCACTCACTGGTGCTTTGGTGAAGGTGGTGGGCTCAGTGTGGACCCTCCCTCCAGAAACACAGTCAATACTCTCCCTTCCCTTTCCATACCATGATCTGATTTTCCTTGCTTCCAGTTGTTCCTGCATAGTAACACTGGGGACTGAAAAAAAGTAAAAAAAAANATGAAAAAAAATAAAAAAAAAAAAAAAAAAAAGAAAAAGAAAAAGGTTATGCTGTGTATCCCTCGGACTCTTAACCCAGAGGTAAGGGTCTCTCCTGGCTGACTGATGTCCTTTCAGCCGGGGAAGAATTTTAAAGGGTCTGTGTGGTTCAGATACATCTCTGGCTGACAGCTCTGTTGCAGAGGGTTGTTTTAAATGCAAGTTAACTGTCAACACTGAAGCACACAGCATGAGGAGAAAACTTAAGTAGTAAACTTAAAGTTTTGCCACAGCATACTTTCAATCCTTCGCCTCATGCGCTCTGGGACACTCCGCCGCGGGAGCCAGCCAGCCATAGCTGGACAGAGATAAAGCCAACACAGGAGAATCTTAAACAAGGCGCTCCCTTCCTGCCACTTGTTTCTCTACTGGGCTGTTTGGCTCACGCGGCCTAAAAGGAACAAAAAAATTTGGCTACCTGATTGGCAGGCCACCTTTGAGAGGCGGCCAAGCCCTGCAGTGGTTCTGGGGCAGGCCCTAGCTGCGAAGGCGCGCCATCGCCCGCGGCCGCACAATAAACACAGATGTGGCAAAGACAAATAGCAGGCAGAAAGGAGAATTTGAGTGGGAAGCAAAAGCAGCTTTTGCATGGACGCGTGACTGGAAAATTTAGTAAACCAAGCAAATTGCTTACTAGGAGCTTAAATAGGATTCCTCTGGTATCCAGCAGGATTCACGATGAGTGAGCGATTTATAAAGCAGCACATCCACAAAGAGAAATAGCTTCGCTGGAACCAGCCAGCCAGCGCCTTAGCAAGGCACTGAAATCACTTCAATAAATAACTTTTTTTTTTTTTTTTTTTAAATAATACTTTAACATTCCAGATTGTTAGCAGCATATTTGTGTGGCCTTGAACCTTGCAAGTGTGTTTTAAAACAAAATATTTAAACAGCGTTTTTGACATTTGTAAAGTACTGACTTGAAAGTTGTGTTGGGTCTTGTGCAGAGGTTGATGAATCACTGCTGCCCGAGGCTGCACGGAGAATCCAGGTCGGGCTTTGTTTTCAGATGTTAGTGATTCATCAGTAGTATCTGGGGAAATAAGAAACTTGAACTCTGGTTGGGGCAGGTAAAAAAGCCTTCCGGTTTGCTTTTAATGCTGGAAAATAAAACAGATTTCCAACTAAGAAAAAAAGAAGAAACAACAACAAAGTATTGCATAAAAGCAATAGAGGGAAGATTACTCTGAACTTGGCAGAGGAGAACAGATATCACTCAAGATAAGCACTGGGTAAAAACAGACTTCATTTTGAAGCCTTTTAGGGCAGTGGACGAAAGAGTTACATGGCCTAGATCAAAGGTCTATTCTCCATTATAGCTGATTGTTGTACTCGATGTAGGTATCTAGGTACCAATTTGGTAACTATTAAGAATTTTTCCAAGAATAATGAAAATGTACCCAACGAGCCTTGCCAGACCAATTCCACTTGTTATTGCTGTATTTATGCATATGGAAATCTCCAGGGCAAGAAGAGTCACGTCTTGCATCCTGTAACTGAAGGACCTTTTACTTCTGCAGCTGGAGTGGAAAGTTAGAAGGTACCAAGAGCAGGGAAGGAGGTTTCCCTTCTGCTTATGGGTGTGTCTGTACTGTAGCTGCTGCCAAGGTCCTGAGCATTTGCCACCTTCTCAGATGAGTTTTGTCATCCTGTGTGAGCTGGGTTGTAGAAAGCCTCCTGGGTTATTCCTGTTTGCTGTGCAATTCTCTGCCACTACACAGAGCGCTGAAGCCGCATTTGGTCTGAGACAACCGATCCCTTCTTCCCTTCTCCATCAGCCTGATTTGTAACGGCCGGGCTGCTATCAGAACCAAGTTAGCTGATTTAAAGGCACTATAACTGCAGTGAAACCATGTCTTCAGTTTGATACAGCAGATCATTTGACGTACAATATCAGGGAGGCAATTGGCAGCACCAGCTCCGACTGAAATATGGGAATGAGTCAGCTATTTGACACATATTCATTTTTAATCGTTGCTTTTGGAAAAAAAAGATGCATTTTTCTGCCTGCCTTGTTTATTGTAAACAATGTACATGTTATCCTTGTGAAACAAAAGTAATATGTCTGCCAAACAAAGTGTTGAGAAGTTGAAGCTTGACAAATGCAGATAAATTCAGAAATTAAGCCTCAATTTTCTACACTGAGGGCAATTGACCAAGAGGTCAATATACCAGGAGATTCTTGCACTAAATCTCCATCACTGTTGATTTTTATATGAAGATAAGATGCTTCTTTACAAGATATGCTATACATCAAACAATAATCAATTCAGGGAAGTTCTGTGGCTTCTATTAAGCAAGAGGTCAGGTTGGATAATTTCACAAGGTCCCTTCTGGCCTTCTCTATGGAAAAAAAGACCATTAAAAAGATCACAGTTTATATAAAATACAATTCTCCTCTTGCCTGATGCTAAATGAATCACAGAAGCATATTTGAAGAAATCTGGCAGATTGTTCAGAACGCTATTAAGAAATGACATCTATGCCGGAGACGGGAACACACTGTATTTTGAGGTTACGCAAATAAAATTTGCTTCTAGTAGGATAAATATATGTTCATAACCCATGTGTTTATAATTTACCTCCCTATCGATGTATTTGAGAACACAGTTTTAGAATCAAGATTTGAAGTCCTCTGTCACTTAGTCCATGTGTGAATTGCTCTTTTCTCTCCTGATCACACTGTAGTGCCTACTGTAGATTAGTGTGTTGGAAGCATATACAATGCGGTGCTGTGTGTTTTGTTTATTTTTGTTTAAGTTACTTTTGTATCATCTTGTTGGTGTTGACAAGGTCAAATAAGATCACCCTCCATGTAGAGCATGCTATGGGATGAGTATGATTTTTTTCACTGCCCTGAAGTGTGGCAGGGCTCCTCTCCACAGCTTCCTAGAAAGGGCATGTTGCCTTTACCTGAAGAGCTGACTGCCATCTTCACTCGACACTTTGGCATAATCGTTCGCATATTCAGGACCAAGGCTCAGGAACAGCTTAGGCAGAGGCCAAGGGCTTGCATTAAAAGTTCAGTTTGCTAGGAAAGTAAAACAGGAGACATAGAGAAGATATGTTGGACCGTCCTTGTGATGGGTGGTTGGTGTTGCTGGGGGTATGCACAACGTGAGTCGTAGCTCGCTGTAGCCGTGACTACTGTACCACAGCTCAAGAGCGTTGGGTCTGCTGGTCTTCCGCAGGCAACATTTTGTCTGCTGCACAGTGCTGAAAGTGCGTAATGACTGTGAAGGTGCCTGCTCTGGTCGTTGCTGCCCTATGGTGTGAAGGCCCTGAAGGTGACCAGAGGGGTGGAGACCAGCTGTTCTAGCAGAATTGATTTTAGTGTCACTGTACGCTGAAAAGCACTGGCAGCTCCAGTGAAGTCCTGCATGGGAAAGAACAGAACACATGTTACAGCCCCAGCATCTCTTAATTATTTTTTTAGTATCTATTCCAGAGTTTAGGCTGCTGATGCACTAATTTTTGGTTCTTTTTTATTCATTCTTCCCCCTGTATAACCATGTAGTCACCTAATAGGATAGGCAATGAAGTATTAACTTTTATTTTCATCCCAGTTTTCCTTTTGTTCTTGTGCTCCCTCCACCGAACATTTTCTAGACACAATTTTATGATGCTAAAGAAGACAATGCAGAAACTCCACCTCAAATCCGAGAATAACATAGGCTAAGGGCCATGATATGAGTCAGATTTCTTGGAGATAAAAGACCTAACCCTGGCATCGTAACTGGGATGTATAATATTAAGGACTGTTATCATCAGTGAAGTTAACACATCGTGATTATTCCTGCTCATGCATGAGTCCAGACTGATTATTCCAAGTCTCTTGAATTGATTTTGCAAGACTTACTGGTATGGAACAGCCAAGCTAAGTTTCTTTCTTCCCTGTGCTTCAAAAAAACTAGAAAAATTAAATTATTTTTATTGCGAATGTCGACGGTTCATCGTGCAGTGTATATGTGATAGGATGGAGTCCATGCAGCTCTTATCACATTAGGCAAGTCACAGCACTTCTTTGCATCAATTCCTTCACCATCTTCCCGTCTCTTAGTTTTTCTGTAATTTTTTTTGAGCTAGAGACTCTCTCCTGAGGCAGGTGCTCTTTCTTATATATTCCTGGCATGTCTAGCCCCAGCTGGGATTGTAAGATGCCGCTGTAATACAAACAAACAAATAATAATAACTAGAGATAAGAAGAAAAAAAGTATCCAGCTTGAAATATGGATCCCAAGGTGCCTGACAGAGAGAAAACTAAGCAAGTCTTAGACAGAGGTCATTGAAGGAAAATAAATAAGGATGCTCAGCTGCCAGATATACAGACTCCTGAGAAAGCTGCAATTAATAAAATATATTAATTGAGAAATGTGAAGAAAATATTAAATATTAATATATGGAAAATATGTGTATATACCCCAAGCATAAACAGTACAGTGAGAAAAGTTTATATTGCATAGCATAACCAAGCTCAAAATGACTGTTGTAACTAAATAAAGATTTATGAAGACATGAGGCACTGAACACATTATCAGCACGTAATACATTAGTTATTACAGAGTACTCGCAGTCTTTCTAATGGAGTCACAAACTTAAAGCATTTTAGTAGCTCACTATGGAACGGCTGCTTGTGACTTTTTTTATCAATGCAGCTAAAAAGTCTTGAAAGTAGTTGTAGTAGATCTTAAAGCTGTATCTGTTACTTCCAGCAGGGACATTTCACTTTTTCAGAACCTCCTGATACCTGTGCAGGTTTTTTTATTCTTTTCCATCAAACACAGATTTATTGCTGCAGATGAACATTAAAATTGTAACTGTCCCTATATTTCTTATGAAAAGAGAGAAGAGGGAGTCAGTGAGACCTAATCTTTGCATTTTCCTTTCAATCAATCAGACACAATCCCTTCATCACTGAAAAGTATATTTTATGCAGGTCACGGTTCTGTTTATCATTAGGTTGATTGATCCATATATATTCCTTATATATTATCTGCAAGTGCCTTCCAGTGGTTCAGGATTGGGACTGATGACTTTTTTAATTAAAGTAGATTTTTATTTTTTTTTTCATTTATTTCCTCAGCTACATGAATTAAGCTTCTTGGAGTGATTTTGTTAGGTTCTGTTCTTCAGTCCTGAAAGTAGCTTTGTTCTCTCTCATACCTTAACTTCACTTAAAATATTAACAAACAGCGGTTGCTAAGGTGGAAAGAGTGCCAGGAGAAGTGAGATATGAAAAAGGAGGAATTGAAGGACTGTCATTGAATGCACAGCTAGTCAATGATATTCAGGTGTAGGAATCCAATGGCTAGGGCCTAGATTGAGAAAATACAAATGCTTTTCCTCAAACTAGCTCTGTGACCTTGAAAAATTTACTTGACTTCTGGCGTTGATACCTCCTCCTGAGAATCATCCGTCTCACCCATTTAGAATGTAAGGTCACTGGAGCTGGGTGACCTCCTACAGCGCTGGGCCTGTGCCTGGCACGGCTGGACTCCCATCTGGACCCCTAGCCATACTAAAAGCAATAATACTTTAATACACTGCCAGCCTGGGCTGGAGGAAAACGGGAACCACTGTGTGAATACTCTGAGCGAAATAACTGGTTTTTCCCCCAGTAAATCACTTGGGAGATTTGTTTTGTTTTGCTTTGATAGCTTCTGACGCTGTGTCTTATATTGCGACTTGTCAAATTATGTCAAAATTGTGATATGCTGCTGTGTTACAAACCGTATTTATTGCTAATTTCACACTAAAATGTTATTTCATATCTCTTCGTAATCTGGTGCCATATTTACTGATTTCTGTATTCCATCTGGAACTTATCAGCCTTTCCACTATGTCTGCCAGTAGCCCGAAAGTTTCTTTCTTGATCTTCTCTAATACCCAGGGATAACTTCCATCTGGTCCTAGAGATTTGGTGCTTTTAACTTCCTCTAGATTATTTTCTTTCTGTCTCGCTGGTGCTGAAATCAGCTTGGATTGCGGTTGTGACACAGGCATTTTTCCTCTTTTCGTAAGGCATTTAGAATATACTAATTTATTTTTAGCTTTCTGAGTATCCTGCAGTTTTCTCCAATTTTCTCTCCCGTTCTTTCCCATGATTCCAATTCATGTGATTGAAATTCTTTTGTAATTCTCCATTAGGAATTAGTAAAACAGCAAAAGCAAGAAATTAATGTCCCTAGCCCATGGGGCTTTTCACAAAGTTAGATGAAATTAAAACAAAATAATGAGTAGAGACACAACTGAGTTTTTTACATTCTTTGATTTTCCTTTCATAATTTATGTAGTAAATATTTTCTTCCTTCTCTCTTTTTGTTTTTTCTTTTCCTTTCCTTTTTGAGATATGTGACTTGTTATCATTCAAGTGAATTTACATACCAAATGGGTTTTAATGTTGTTTTGCTGCTTAGGGTCATGACACGTATTTATTATTTTTGAAACACAAGTAGTTTTAATTATTTTGGTGCTACTCATGTAATTCTGGATAGCTGCTAGCAACTGAACTTTTACATTTTTGTTCCTGTTATTAATAAAGTATTTTTTTTAATTTTATTAAGATTTACTTCTTGCTCTTCCATGTAAATTAAAACAATTGTTTGTAGCAGAAATGGAGCTTTCAATTGTACTCCAGGAGAATCCATTTCACGTTTACTCCAGGTGATAGCGCTTGATCTCCACTTTAGCCACCCACTTCTATCAATTCAAAGTTACCCATATAGGTATATCGGGAGACCGGAGTACAAAAATATTTCCTCTGCCTAAACATTAATAGTCTTGATAGCATCCACTTTTCTTTTAATTCAGGTTGCCAGAACATCCCCTAACATAAACATTGCTGCCTTTTGATCTAATATTCAGTCCTTCAGTCTGCACAACCCCAAGAGAAAGAGTAGTGCCCTGCATCTTTACAAACACATGATTTAGCAGGATCTATCAACTCCGTCACTTGCACCAAGAGGTAGCCCTTGCAGCTAGAGACACCTTTAATCAGTGGAATTAATCACTCTGGAAATCAGCAGAAATGCCTGAGATGGCGAGTTACTCCTCGTCATGAGTGAATGTGGAAGAACTGACATGTAAACTGAGATTTGTCTTGGAAACTGTATTTTCACTATCGATCTGAGACTCCAGCTAATAAGGAAGGTGGTGTGAAGTGTAAGGAGCTTCTCTGTTGTTTGGTGCCTCTCAGATTACTGCTCTATATGTTTGTGGTCTAGAGGTAGGAGACATGATCAGCTACGTGACAATAATTGTCTCAACTAGTAATAATTAAAAGATGTGATTCATATTATTTGTCATTCACGTTTCTGTTTATTCATCTGGGGAATTCCTGGCTGAAGGATGGCAAATTGATCACAGGTTGAACTGTGGCTTTTTATTATTAAAATAGGAAGGAAAAGGAATTTCAAGTGGAAGATCAGAAGATGGTTGCATTGCCCTTTCTTCACTGGAGACACTTTCTGTCTCTTTATTAAAAATTCTCCAATACAGATTATATCTTAAGCAGAGTCTAAATTAATTTATATTAGATCAAAATATCTTATTTCCAAAATCAGTGGTTAATACCACCTCAGAATACTCATTGTTATTAATTTAGTCTTAAGAATTACAACAGAATTTCACTTTGGTGTTTTTTTTTTTCTTTAGGTCGATATTTTCTTAATCAACTTTGTTTTAATCCAGATGAAATTTCATTGGAGATTTTTTTTTTTTAACAGATTAGAAACATGTAAAGATAAATTAATTTAGGGAAAATGGAGAAAGTTTTTCAAAGAAAGCACTGACAGAAGCCTTTGAGATAGTCAATACACTAATACTAAATAGTCTTATTTTTTTAATAGGTCCTGCTCTTTCTCTCTTCCTGAGAAATAATAGTCTATGCAACCTGGGATTTGACAGAGAATAACAAAAACTGTTACTCTGTTAAATTGCAAAGATATTTCAGAATGCCATTATAAAAGCAATGAAAAAGAAATGAAAAGTAGATGGTTTATTGGGAACTTATAAAGCTATAAAAAAGGGGTGGGGATAAAGAAGCAGCAAAGAAAACCCAAACTAAGTAGAAGTACTTTGGCAAGTGCCAGTGATGCTGAATCCTAAATGTTGTTCCGGAGTTGTCAAAGTGCTGGACTTGCTGTTTCTTGGTAGTGTTGTTGGGTCTTTTGTTCCTAACGATTTGTTGCTGCAGAAGGTATGGTTGGATTGAGCCAAGCTGCAAAAGCTTTGATGAGGCGGCTGCTGTTCGCTGCCTCCGTTCAGAGAGAGCTTCTGCTCTAAAATCGTCTGGCAAGGAGATGGTTGAATTCGGGTGCCAGCCAGTGCCTCCTTTCACTCTACACTTCTCCGGTTTGATATCGCTGGCTTTTTCCGCTCCCCAGTATAAATTTGGAGGACAAGTCAGCAGCAGGATTGGGATTGCTTTTGTTGTTGCAGGGAACAACTTCTAATCTTTTCTTTGATCAGGTCATTTTCAGAGCTATCCTTTTAGTCCTGACAGGGCTAACTCAAATCAAAACCCGGTCCTGTTCCCTAGAATTAAAACATACACCTCTGAAAATAAGATTTAGAAATTTTCCAGATTTCAACTCAGGCATTTACTCAATAAATTAATATCCTTTTCCCTTACTGGTCCTTGCAGAACTAAATCTTGTCTTAGTTTCCTAGTTAATACAACATTTTATGCTCAGATGGTGTCTCATATTAGAAATTGGTTATAGCGGCAAATAAAAACATGCATAAAACATCTTTACAACTTGTGTAAATGTAATCAAACAGTTGTAACATGGGAAGTCTGTATTCAAATAAAAATGTTGACAAACATGCATCTGAGGAAGACCTTATATAGCCCTAAGTACTGCAAACAGTACAGAAGTAGTTGGTATCCACTGAGCAGTACAGTTTTACACCTATAAATATTTTTCCTAATATTTATAGAAACATGAAGTGCTTATACATAGATATTTTAGTGGGTTTTTTTTTGTGGAGGTTTAAATTAGAGTGTTGGGTTTTTTTCCTTGCTGAAGAAAATGAGGCAAAAAGACCAGATAGTTTCTAATCCTAATAGTCTATCCTGTGCATTACCCCCCTTTTTCATAATTCTGTAAATGTAGGATCCTAAAATTCCTTCTCATCACCAAGCACTTTCCAAAGGTAGAGCTATCTCACAAAGTTCTTAGGATAATCTCCACCAAACTAGTATATTGTACATGAGGGCTGTGCAGTTTTTTTTTCTGATAAGATGCCCTATGTAGCCCAACCTGCTACATAGTATGATTTGTAATTAAGGTTGCCTCATGTGAATTAATTTACATAATGCACCATGGTGACTGAAAGACATGTAAGTATTTTAAGGTCAAGTACAAAAAGATACAGAATATTAACTGTTAATTCTAAAATTGCATTTGGTACACTCTAATCTCATGCTGTAGTAAGAAGTCTAGCTTTAGGACTAAGGAGATGCTACCAACGCTGGCACTTGTGATCTATTTCATCTCATACCTTAAATATGTTGTATGACTCAACAAAGCCAGTCTGCACAAGCCCGTCAATGCATGAGGAAATGCTAACGCAGTGTTAATTTCCTAACAGTATAAGAAAAAATAAAAATAATTGTATTAACAAATGCATTTGGTCGTACACCACGTATTTCCACTAGCTCCACAATGGAGGAATCTAATGCAAGTTCGGGCTGAATTTTTTTCCTTTTCCTGTGAATATTTAGGAGTTTGCTCACAGAAGGAGTAGCACTTAAACGGACACCTTTCTGCCCTTACATCCTCTACTGCATTTTATTTTGCAAAAATGCAGTGTGTACATAAATGTTAGGAAAAAAAATGCCCCTCAAGCTTTAGGTTTCTACCAAAATCTCAGTAATTAGCATAGCTCCACTGGAATTTGCCTGGGCTTTCAGCAAAAGCACTTGCACAGGTAAGATAGATAGCATCTAGTGAACCTCTGGGAAGGGTATACGCTTGTTTGGCTTTATCTTATATAATGCAAAACAAGCAAGAAGATAAAGAAGATATCCTTTGTTTGCAAGAGCAGTACTGGGCAGACAATGTTTACTGTAAATGCACAAAGAACTTTTGCCTTGCATATTTATTTAGCAATAATACGCCTTCACTTCAGTGCTACTGAAAAGTTAAAGGTCATTGTGAGTGGATTTAGTGCTGCAAGGTTGAGATCTGAGTGCACATTTGTAGTCCTCATCCCTTTGGGAGTCTTCTTGGAACCTCAAGACTTCCTTATGTGTGTGGGGTTAAAAGCTTGAGGTAGCTCTGAAGGATATTTCTTCAATTCATCAGTAAGGCTGGATTTGCTGGAAGGTGATACCTCCCTAGCAATAGAAGTGAAGTGATCTTCACTGTTCTACTTGCAGTGCAAGGTACATTTTCTTTTGCTTGCATTTTCTAGTGTAAACAGATAGCAACAAATATAATCACAAGGAATCCAAGCACAAGAGAAAAAAAAAAGAGTAGCAAGCCAAATAAAGTCCCGAAACCATCTCCCACACTCACAGTGAAAGGAGATAAACAAGTGTACACACATCTTTTACTTGAGATATACCACCTGCCTCTACAAAACGTGAGTCACTGCTGCTTAGTGCTCTGCTGGGTGCTGCTCGGATAGGTACAGTATATCAGACTGATTATAGAATATTTGGGATGGTTTAGGATGGGATGAAAACTCCAAAGATTTATATATACGTTGTCATTTTCATTGTTGTTTGTTCAGAGTAAGACAAAACCCAACCTTTGCCTGTAGGAGTACAGTCCCAACCCAGCTCAAGTCACTGACTTGGTAGAAGTCAGGATTTCATCCCATGTCTTTGAGTAAGCACTGAGACCTCTATAGTCTGAGTTACTCTGGCAGGGCAGGAAGAATGCCTCTGATTCTTGACAATATAAAATATATCTCTTCACAGTCTTATTAGAGGTACATCTATGGAAAAGTTACATGACCTTGAAAACGGTTCCTGAAGAGTATTTTTTACAGTAACAACCCTATCATCCACTATAGTGCATGAAAACGGAGATGATGTTGCGCAAAAACCAGTAATTCAATAAATCACCTAATTCTTTGAATGGAAATATTTTCCTTTCAACTTCAGGCTACAATGAATTTTTTACATGAATTCTGTAAGCTGCAGAAAAATACCTTCAAACAATGGCAGAATTGTTCTTTTTCTATACCATCAGCTTTGGGTGATTCACTTTTTAGGAAATGCAAAAAGTAGTAAGTCAGCTACTATTGTCTGTTTCACCTGTCTTACTTTCTTTCTTGTTTATTATGGTTCTTACCCAGATAATCCTACTGCTTGATCAATGTCCTGATACATGCTTTGTTTTATTGCACCTGCTTAGAATGTTTAAAGAATCTCGGTGGCACTTGAAGGATAAAACTGGAGTTAATTTGATTACAGTGTTTTTAAGATGTAGCAATTAAATGCAATCATTTTTAAATAATATCATTTTATAAACATTGTATAAGCATAATGTAAGCTGCAGATAACTACTGCAAATTTATAGTAAACAACTTTATTGTATGTTTTGAAAAACCTTCTGGAAGCTTGAAATATTATAGATTTTTATAGAACTCCATGTTCATAACAATAAGAAAAGAGAGCCCTGTATATATTTAAATAATACACACTTAAGAGAATAGATTGTTTCCAGAAATTTTAGAGTAACTATTTTAGATTTCTGAAGCAGAGTATAAAATTTCAATTTTGGAATGGCCCTGGTCTGCGTACTGTTTTGGCAGCTCTTCAGTGTACATGGCCTGGTAAAGTAATGAAAAATTGTTCAGCACCAACCATAAATGGCTATCTCCATGCGAGACCTGTGAAATTAAACATGCTCTCCAAAGCCATCAAGGCATCTTTGCTACCCTTGTTGAAATACAGTAGTGAAATCTGGACCCCGAGTAGATGGAAGAAGTCACCAGAACAATGTGGAGCAGGGAGAACTTGAGTAAAATGAGAAAGTAGCTCCTGAATTAGGGAAGGCATAGTCTAATTATTTGGCTTATTTGTTTTGTTTACTTCGGACTGATTTTTGTAATCTATCATCCTCCAAAGGAAAAGGCAATAGTCCATTCCCTTCAGTGACAAGGATCATGGAATCATAGAATGGCTTCAGTTGGAAGGAACCTTAAAGATCACTTAGTTCCAGCCCTCAACGACATGGGCAGTGACGCCTCTCACTAGACCAGATTGTTCAGAGCCTCGTCCAGCGTGGTCTTAAGACACTTCCAGGGATGAGGCATCCACAATTTCTCTGGGCAGCCTGTTCCGGTGTCTCAAGAAGATCCTTTGTTAGTGATGTTCTTCTTCACAATTTTTCAATCCATGAGCATATGTAAAATAAATAAGAGCCCTTTAAGATAAAGAGCTTGCAAATGTAGAGGCTGCAGGTAAATGAACTCTTTTAAATGGAGGATTTTTTTAAATTGAAGAGTTAGGCTCTACTGGAGACTCCTACTTTGGTGCTCCACTGGCTTTCTATAGAGGCTGGTTTAGCTCCCTTGGGAATTTAAAGCCACTTTTGAGTCTGAGCAGTGCTGTGGGCCCCTGGTCACAGTGGGCAGCGCTACCATGGTGTGGTGAGGTATTTTTCGTCAGCTCAGCTGCAGTAATGGACTGTATGCCTGCTTATTACCTGCCTCACTTCTAAAGAAAAACATGTTAGCTTAAGTCTCAAATGTACACATGTGGCTTAAGCTCATTTTGCTTCTCCAGAGGGGCACACTAAGAGAAAACACACAATATGTTACTGCAGCTTGGTTATTGCTTGTTATTTTACAGTAACTCGATTGCTTATGGTCATCTGTGTATAACCTTAGTCCTGTGTAGGAGAATTTAATATAATTCCAAAAAATTCCATTAAATTCTCATTTCAGTTCAGCCTTTGTAGATCTGGTTATTGTTCTGTTTTGCTTGTATTTTGTGTCTGTTCAAAGGTCTTTGCCTTTCAATTTTACTGTATACCTGTGCTGTCAGTTGGATAAGACACCGGAGGATAGATGAGGAAAAGTTAAACTGGAATGACAAGTAGTGATTAATGTATATAAAGCATAACTCAAGTTGTTATACAGCTAAAAAAAATCCTTCTTACTGGAAGTTGAGTGCCATAGAATCTCCATTACGTAGAGTGTAAGATATGTTAACCAGCATCTTAATGCACAAAAACGTTATAACAGCCTAGAGCTGTGAAAGAAAAGTATGCTTTCGTTTCACGTCACTGACTCTTTAATGCCTCTTCAGCTTAACCCATGTCCTATCCTTGCTTATCCTCAAGCAGGGAAATAAACAGATGTCCCCCTGAATGATGGGCAGTAGTAGAAATCTCCTAGCAAGAGACTATTTTTGCTTCTGACATGCTTTTATTGACTTATTTATTTATTTTGTAAGTTTAAAGTGATAGATGCAGAATTCAGAAAACAAGAAACCTGTCTTGAAGAACTGTGTCAAATGAAGTAATAATAATGTATGTTTCCTTTCACCTTTATATCAGAGGGATTTTGAAGGCAGCATCTTTATATTCTGGTTGCTTTATTTTCACCTCAAATCCACAGGGCCTTTGTCCTGTTGATGCTTTGGCTGCAAACATAGTCTGTAAAGGCATAAGCCAAAAAGGATCTTGGGGTTCACGTTGCTTTCCGTCGTATACAACAAGCTCAAATTTTGACTTGGGTAGATCACCTTCGCAGAATAAATGATAAATCAGATTTGTCTTCCCTTTTTTGTTTCTCCGGTTTTCTTGCAATGGGTCATTGAAAGAAAGCCTGAAGGGAGATTCTGGAAAGCATTTTTCTTCCTCCAGTCTTATTTTATACATTAGAACTACTTCAGCAGTTTCTTTCTTTTTGCTGGACAACTCCTCAGAGAAATTAAGGAATTATTTATTTATGATTATTAGTTTCCTTTCAGCATTTTAAAGAATGTCTTCAATGTTTGAGGCACCCCAGCAGGCATCGCGGACAAAATCTGTAGCAAAGAAAACAACAATAAAGCAAAAACAACGACAAATTCTATCCAGACAGGAGAAGGGAGGAGACTTACTTATTCAACAGCAATAATTAACCAAGTTTCAACATGCTTGATAAGCCTGTGGAAACTGCCTGACAAATTGTTGGGGTTTATGGTATGCCCTGAAGATGGATTGATCTGAACTGTTTCAGTCACAACACAGGAGAGTGGTTAGCTCATAAACCTTTGTGGAAGGCATTTCTTTATATAACCTCCTCAGTAGTAGCAAAAACTAGTATTAATCACGTTAATTACACATTTCTCTTGGAAAGTTTCTCCTGGAAGAAGGAAGGGCTCTCTGCTCTGAAAATTCAGGATATGGTCCCATTTCAGGCAAGTTTCTACTGGGCAGCTTTTTCTCTTAGAAACCAGTCGGAGGAATCCTGTCCTATCCTGCAAGTTCATTCATTCTCGGCTGTTTGGGTGCTTAATAGGGAAATAATCAACTCTTCCAACTCAGCCTTCCTGCAGCAGGTAGTCAGTGGAGACACATCACAAAGAAGTCTCTTCGAGCTACATGAAGCACAAAACTGGCTGTTGCCAGTTTCCCGAATTCACTCCATTCCTATCTGCTAATTAAATCTCATAGCATTTTCCCCTGCATGTGAATGAAGCGGGGTTATGCCTAATCACGAGAGAGTTTCAAGCAGAAGGTTTGCCTTCTGGGCTCTTTCCGCAGTTAGTGCTTCATGATCTGTTAGGCTGGTGGCAACTGATTTTGACTGCCTGATTACAATGGGGGTTGTAACGGGATGCATGGAATGAAGTTGAAACTCAGGGCGACAAAGGGCAGTGGATGCTGGTGAAACCAAAATAGTTTTATCATAGCCTATCTCACAGTCTTCGCCAAAAGACAGCAAGATTTGATTTTGGTCACTGGAGCGGAGGCTGAACTGTGACTTCCTAGAGGCCTTGATCTCACTGGAGATCGGAGATATTAACAGAGCCCACTGGCAGAGGACCTTGAACTTCTTCATCCTTCAGAAGCCACTGAAGGCAGGATAAAAAAATCTGTAAATGATATTCTCTTAGAATATCCAGAACCTGATGTGTGACTGTCATGCATAAGAAGAAACAGTGCTACTCTAAATCGTCTCCTTCGTTTCATCAGTTGTTTCTCCTCCTAAGATCCAGCATCCCTGTGAGGACTGCAGCTCTGCTTTGCAGTTGTTGAGGACACATAGAGGAGCTGCTCAGTCTAGTGCCAAAGGCAAACATCCATTTCATACTGGACCTTTCGTTTTCTACAGACTGACTGAACTGTCAGAGATGCTGAATTCTCTCATGGTAGCAACAGAAACTCCCACTACAATTCCCGACCTTCAGG
Source organism: Baryphthengus martii (assembly GCA_013396935.1). NCBI lineage: Eukaryota > Metazoa > Chordata > Aves > Coraciiformes > Momotidae > Baryphthengus > Baryphthengus martii. The sequence goes on along the minus strand of VWZK01014961.1, from coordinate 16,139 downwards.
GGTCATAGCAGAGATCCTCACCATTTCTGATCTTCCCATCATTAAAGCAAAAGAAAATAATTTTTCAGATCTTTCTGTTCTATTTCCTTTGAATATCCCCTTAAGATAGTGCGGAATAATCATACATTTTTGAAGATAAGGTTGTTCCATTGAGAAGGCTGTGGGTAATGGCTTCCTTGTGCTCCTTTAAGGTCCAGATCTTGGGTTTTTGAAGTTAAATTGCCAGAAAGTACCTTCCCGAGAGAGCACGTGTAACTCCTTTGCTACGTTTTTTTTCCCTTATACTTTCAAAAAGTTATGCATATTCTTTAGAAACCTGTGGGTTTTGTGGTCGCAGAACATCAGTTACCCTAATTAAAAGAAGATTTTTGTAATGTCTTTTTATTTTAAACTATGCAAAAAGTCTATGGTAAGAAAAACTAGCAGTAAAAGGCTTGAGGAATAGTCCTGAATATGCTTTTTGCACCAAACTGTAGCCATGTTAGAGGTTACTGTGGCATGGAAGAGTATTTTTTAAGCCATCTAAAGGGAGTTGCTTCCTTGGTCATGGACCTGCATTTATTTATATAGAAACTGTTCTAAAAGTGTTTTAAAGGATTTCCTGCCACCCATAAGATGAAGACCTGGAAAGGATCTTTCTGCTTCTTGAATCTAAACTCTTGACATTATTTGGAATCATATTATTTGAAGTAGATTCGTAAATGTATGAAGCATTACCTAAAGACCAGGCAGAGTTTTGATCCCCATCACTATCTACCCAAGGCCTTTGAGAATTTCATTTTTCTCCTAGGGTGTTCACTGACAGCTCACGGGCATTTGTTATTGAGGAAACCTCATTTTTTTGATTACCCTCTGTGTTAACAGAGAGCAATTACACATCCCCATGCTGTTACCTCTCTCCTGTCAGCTTCCTGACCATGCGCTCCCTACAAGATCCACCTTCCGTGGTGTCAGATTGAACCATGAATTTACCTCTGGTGGGGAACACATTTTGTAGTTTTTAAATGGAGATTATACCTGTTAGAAAACACTGTTATTTCAGGCCTGGTGAGCTCACCAGGAGGATATGAAATAGATGATCGTATCTGTTTGTTTCTCTTCCGCCTGTTGGCATCCTCTGAGTTTTGTTGTTCATTGGAGTTATGCAAATTGGACCTGAAAGGAGACCACAGTGCACAAGGTACAGCATGTTGAAAAGACAGTAAGAAAACAGCTCAGAATATCCTGGCTAGAGATTTCTCTGGATGGAAACAGAACGAGAAAAATCCGCTTGTGCCACTTTGAATGCGAATCTTCTTTGGATTACTACACGACTAAAAGGCAAAGAAGTGTTAACTCCTTCTTAGGAGTGTAACTGAGAACAATTTGGTCCCAACAACAGAAACAGTGAGGATGCCCTTTTGAGGTTACTGAGATTTTCCCCTTCCGTTTTCCTTCTCTTTTTCAGTGCAAAACCCAAACAGATCCATGCCACGTCCAATGCCAAGATCTAGAATAGAGAAGGAACTTCTGCCCAGCAGGGGAACTATCATGAGGCCGAATGAGGGGTGTGTGCACAGTGCCGGTACCCACACGGTTATAAATACAGTCCCACTTGCCCTTTCTGTAGCTGAATCAATTGAGGCAATGACTACTGTAGGTTCAGCATTTAAAGTGGATCCAAAACCATAACAAGTAAGCCCAAGTCAGCACAAGGTGAAAGGCCTTTGAACACTAAGCCAATACCATGGCAAGCACGAGAGGCTGATATCGCTGATCGATAGTTTGAAGAAATTTTTGTTCCTATTTCTGATAAAATGAGACCCTACAGTGTTAGTCCAGACTAGCTGAATAAAATATGATCTACTGGGATTTTGCATTTTGCTTGTAGACTGTTCCACCATTTGTTAGCGGCTGGTCAAGAGAATTAGATTAAACAGCCCTCTTCCCTCTCAGTTAAGATACATGGACATGAGGCCATCCTGCTGCTGTTTATCAGTGTAGGACTTCACATAATACTGCCTCGATCCTCAGCTCATAGGACACTAGGTGCTAAAGGAAGAAAATGCAGTACATGGGGAGGGTGTCTGTGTCTATATTCAGGAAGATAGTCTTATGAACATAAGACCTGACAGCGATTGCTTTTATTCCATCTGTTTCTGTTCTCCACCCAAACATGCATACTTCTACCAGTGAAATAAAACCTTAAATTACTTGTATGGTCTGCAGTCGAGCTACCAACAGAACATACATAGAGATATATATATTGCATGAGCCAAACTCTACTGTTCCTGCTCAGCTCAGCTTCTCTCCATCATTTCAATTAGACAAGAGTTTTGCTTTAGTGTGAGCTGAGTAAGAATCGTGAGTTTTGGCCCAAGACTGCTTCACCAGTTAACATGTGTCACACTTTACTGCACAGCAGTTTGCCGTATAGACCATATTGGAGATGTGTTGATCTTTGTTGCTTCCAAAACTGACGCTTCCTTTTCCAGTCCTGCCTTTTAAAATTATTTCAGTTGGACAACACCGAGCTTTTGAAAAATGCTGGTATTTCATCCCCTTTTGGAACAGTGTTTTAGTTTAAGGGCTTAGTCAAGACTTAAACCTTACTGATCCAACCATGCCAGTTCAGGCTGCAATTTTTATTTTGTTAGGAAACATACCGATGCTGGTATGAAGCCATATTACAAATACAGATACTCTCTGGACTAATTATTTGATAGAGCGGCATGCCAAAACCAGTTTTTCTACCCATCAACTGTATTTCTGTGTTGTTTCTAATTTGTGTGTTAGCATTTTGGCTTTCTCTTCACTGCAGAATTAGCCCTGATCGCATTGGTACAGCTTCTGCCAGTACGACCCTCTAGTATAGGCAACGCCATAATCTGTTGTAAAGCCATTATGAAAGGTCAGGAAAAGGTGGTTTGAAGGATTTTATTACAGAGTTTTAGGACTAAGGCCATGTCCTGGTTTCTGGAATTTCAGTCAGTAAGGCTCCTTCCCAAGCTAGCCAGAACTGAGGGTGTTTTAACTCCTTGCACGCTGAGTTTTTAATCTCCTTTTACATTCCAGGTGTGTCTGCTAGGGTGGGATGCTAGGAGGAAAGCATGTCTTTCTGTAATTTGTGACTGGAGACAAATAAAGCAGCTACTGTTAGTCTTTGGCCTTGTTACCTCTGTATATTGTTTTATGTATCTGCCTTTGGAATATGTGGAATTTGCGTGTGTAGGTGCCTTTTTCTTATAAAACAAACCAAGGCCAGGGTAACTTTTTTTTTTCATTGAGAAGAATTCCCTTTTTATTGCCACTCTTTCTTTCTAACAGAGACCATTGCCTTTATTTATGGTTGTTTCATTTGGGGGGTGGGTGGAATCAATAAATGCCGTTGGTTTGTGTGTCCACTGGGATGTGCAGTTGAAGCTGTCTCTCCTTCTCTGTAGCTCTTGTTAAAGTACAAAAACGTATTTATTTTCAGTATGAATAGAGCCAGAGAGAGAAGTTTATCCCAGTGTCTTGAATGCTGCATTACCTAAAGGCTGATGATATAGAAATAATTGAAAGTAAGTACTGCAAAATTGTGGAAATAAATTTTGACATAAAAATGTAGGTTGGTTCATAAAAAGTTGCAGTGACAATAGGTTATAGTGACAGCTTTTCAACAACTGTATAAGCCTCCAGATGGAAGGGAATTTGGCTTAATGAATTACAGGCAGTCTGTGTAACACAAGCTTCTTTTATAGGAGCAGATCAGAAGAAAGAATAAACTTATTCATACTGGCATGTGTTAAATAACATCATTGTTAAAAATATGGAGTTGAAAAGAGACTGAGAAATACAGGACTTAAAAAAAAGAAATCCATTGTTAATATCTCAAGGCCTTCAGGCTCCCAAGCAGGGCACTGGACTGCCTTGTTTCAGCATTATCTGGTAACAAAAGTTGTCATTGGCCAACTGCGAAGGCTCACAGCCTTTTGGTGACGAGATGACCCCGCTGCAGGGCCGCCTTCTTTGTGCCTGTTCATGCCTTCACGTCCTCACCCCATGCGTTTGCTCTGAGTCCAGAGTAGCCTGAGCTGGTTAAGGTTGTTACTTACATCTGGGGACAAATAGTCAGAGGTCCCAAGAGCATTTTTCCACGACCTGTGCCACAGACAGGCCACATGACCTTGGCAAATTACTTCATATCTGCTTTCCCATCCAGAAAATTATGATGATACTTAGCAGCCTCCCAGGAGAAGCATTTGAACTTCATTAAGGATTAGGACATGCTTTTAGTTTAGTTAGTTGTGTTGAAATATGCTTGGTAAGCAAAAGTTGTTGTTAAATAATGAATGAGGAGAAATGCTGTTAAAGTAATATAAAGGACTGAGCCAGTGCTAAGAGCAGTAGCCAAATGAAAATCACATGCACCGTGATGTCAGAGCAGGGGAGTACAACTGAAAACTAAGAATAAGCAGCAGATGTCAGTGACTCATTAAAATAACAAACTTGTATTTCTAATTTTGTCAATGTGCTGTGGCACTTTTGATAGGACGGATTAACTGCTGATGAGCTTGTACGATTTTTTATGCACGTGGCGTTAAGGACATAGTTATAGCCTTCAGCTTGCGCTGCTGAATCTGGCTGGGTTACGAGGCTGTGTTAAAATCCTTAGGTTTAAGATGTAGAAATGCAGGAAATTTCCGTGAAACTACTAATCGTGTATGCATAAAATAGCACAGTATCTGGGCAGGGAGTGCTTTTTCTTGGTAGGGAATATTTTTCTAGCAGGTCTGTGACTTTAGACATTTTCAGGTCGCCTGTTTTGCATCTTCCAATTCAAGTGAGCAGCCGTGTAATGGACAGATGGGTTTACTGTGCATGTGGTACTGATACTAAATATTGAGTATTTTCTTACAGCGATAATCAGAAGGATGAACAGCCAAGCACTTACTTATCCCACTCTGTTTCATGAGCACGGGCATCTTAATTGTACTGGCAAAGCAGATGTGTATGTTTTGTCAGCGCGACTGTGTGTTTTTGATAATCCATCTCCTCAAACTCTGCAAGGGCTTATTTTTCTCAGCGTATTTTATACTTAGCACCTGGATCATTACCCACAGACCTCACGAAACCTTTTTTCTTATTCATTTTCCTAATTAACAGCCCGTGCCTGCCACGTGTGGATAATAACACATGCATACTTGTACAGGTAAAAGAAGTCTCTCAGCAGCAGTCATTTTTTTTCCCCCTTTGCCTCTCTAAAATGACCTAACAAATTTTTTTTGAGATGGTTTTTCCTACATAACCCTGACCTTCACCAAGCAGGGTGCTTGGAGATCCTGCCGAATATGCCACGCCACTGCCGCCGGCTTCTGCCCGCTATCCCCGGTAAGTCAGCAAGAACAGAGAGCCGAGCAGCTCTGCGGCATCGCCGTCAGCCTTCGCCTCGCCCCGGGCATAGTGTCTCTCCCGGAGCACAACGGCGCATTGTGCGGCGCTGAATGAGAAGCAGTTCTATATTAAGAAGAAGCATGAAAACGCAGCTTATTAGAAGCCACGGGGTTGATTGAGAGCGTAATAAGTGGCAGCCTACCAACAAAGATTGTTGCTCTGGGTAGATAATCTGATTAGTAAATATTTATTTCATTACAAAGTCTCTTTTATGGTTTGATCCGGGTTCAGTCAACAGTTCTAAGTGACCTCTTCAGCATTCTAAATTGGATCTGGAGGTTCTGCCATTTGAACCAGGGATACCATAAACAAATAAGAGATTCAGTGCAATTGGAGGTAGCGGTATGAAATGCAATAGTATTTCTTTAGAGAATCCTCACAGGACATCTGCTGTTTGATTAGGCAGTTTGTTTGCTTTGAACTCCTAACTTGTTTAATCTTAAACTTTGAGAAGATACAGAAATATTGTACTCATCCAGGGACAAATAAAAACCATTAACTCTTCAATTACTGCCGTGTGGGCACCCATTTCACCAGTGCAGCTAAGCTAGCATATCTTTTAACCTAACGGCCAGCAAATCGTGCTGTAGTCAGATTCTTCCAGCAGTGTAGGAAAAGCTTTTTCCCAGGTGTGCCTGATATAATTGACTATCCAGAAGAAAGGGAGAACATACCATTTTTATCAGCTTTTCTGGTGCATCGTATGTGCCAAAGTGAAGCAAACAAATCAGAACATCTTAATAGTTGCATTATAAATATATATTGCACACTCATTGTTCTCAGCCTGTGTGAGCACTTCAATGTAACATTCAAGGTCTGCAGAAATACCAAAAGCGTTTTTACTTTGTCCAGTGACAGTGTATCAGATAAATGAATGTAGATTTAACGGAGAAGAGTGCAGTACTTTCTCCCACTGGAGGCTGTGGGTTTAGCTTTAAATTTGGAAAATGCTTAAGAGAACCTTATGAAATGTAATAAAGTTCTCCTTCCCTGCGCTCACACTGTCAATCTGAAATTGTATTGAGGGAATTAGGGTTTCAATAGTGTCCTTACGGAGCAGCTATGCTTATTACTTAGATATTAGAGGTGCCCTGTTGATGTACAAGCATTTGAATTCCAAAGGGAAATAAAGTCTGTATTTTCAGCTTATTATTGTACAATATTGTAGGCACTCCGCAGTAAGTGTCTGGAAAAAATTGTTCTTTTTCCCTTCTAACTTTCACCACCTAATGTGTTGTCTTGGCTTCCCACCTCTGCTGCAAAAGAAAACATCAGCTTAAATTTCCAATTCCCTAGTAAGAGGTTACGTACGTTATAACACTATTATAGCTAATGTTGTTTATGTACTTAATTCTTCGTGCTAACAGTGGTGGCCACAGTTTGAAGTTGTCACGCCACCGAGGTGCTCGAGGAAAGTACTAAAATTACCCAAGAGCAGCCTGAGAACCAGGCAGCGTGTCCTCTCCTGTTTTGTCTCCTCCAACGCTGACTTTTAACATCCTGCTAAGTTTGCCTTGTAAATACAGGTGCACACCAGCTAGCATAGCTGTAGGACGGCTTGCTCAAAGAAGCAGAAGCAAAACTATGCAGCAGGCATGTGAATGTACTCAGAAGGAGCTGCTCTGGGTAAAAATGCCTTGTCACATCCCTCACCATCTCATTTTCACTTGCATATGCTCCTGCGGCGTTGTGGGAATATGCTTGCTTACAGCCTGGCTGGCGATCCTGAATCCCAATTGCCCTTCTTCCCACCCCACGCACTAGAAACGAAAAAAAGGAAAGAGCAAACCTGAGCAAAAGCTCTAAGCAATCTCTACTCTCTGCATGAAATGGAGCGTGGAGGAGAGTGCTCTAGGCAAGCAGCAGCTCCGAGTTAAGCGCCAGGTCAGCCCAGAAGGCCAGGAGCTGGTCAGTGTGCTCCCAGCGTGTAACTGAGGCAATGCTTGCCACCTTTTGCAATGGATAGGGCAATTTATAAATGATGCATGAAGGGATTTTGAGGTCTGCAAAGTCAACGTCATGGCAGGATCAGAAAACTCTTGCAGGTATTTGTTCAGCCAAGCTCTTTGGCCATGTTTTCCCCAGCCCAAAGTAAGCCCCGAAATAAGAGGGAATGGAAGAGTTTTGCTGGGCCTCTGAAGAACTTTTTCCGCTTCTAGTTGTACAGCCATCAAATGAAGAACAAGCCATGTTGTGTATATATTAGGAGAGCTTCTCTTCTCTATTTTGTTTCTTTCTGTCCCTAGCAAATACAGAAACCTTACTACTTAAATAAAAAACAAGGCAAGGATTTACCCAGCTGAAATTAGGGAGCTTTGACACTGGCTTCAGTCGAGGTGGTAGGAGCTGAGAGCACATGTGGATTTTGGTTCACGCTTACTATGGGCAGCTCCAATGCTTTCATACATTTCCAGCCTACTTTACGTTTCCTCATGTCTATTTAACCTGTATTTTAACTCTAGATTGGGGTGGGGCTGAGCCCTAGAGGTCATTTAAGAGTGTTTGACAAAAGGCTCTCTATTTTAAATAATTCTCGAAATCGATAGTCTTGTCCCAGTTACATGAGTCATAGAATCATAGAATGGTTTAGGTTGGAAGGGACCTCTGAAGGTCATCTAGTCCAACCCCCTGCAGTGACCGGGGACATGTTCCACTAGATCAGGTTACTCAGAGTTTTGTCAAGCCTCACCTTGAATATCTCCAGGGATGGGGCCTCAACTACCTCCCTGGGCAACCTGTTCCAGTGTTTCCAGTGAGTTGTCACCAACCTTAAAATCGTTTCACTCCGTATTCCAAACAGTCAACTAAAGCAAAAATGGTCTACCTTGGAGGGAAGTAGTTTCTAAGACTCATGTGTTTATATATATTTATAAAACTATAAACTACATGTGTTTAATATGGTATCCATATATTAATTCTTAACACAAATGAGCAAACATTGCTTTTAATGGACACCCTGGTGTAAATGCTGAAACTGGGAGTGCTTCTTCCCCCATAGTAGGTCTGTTAAATTTGCCAGTGTTAAAAATTATGAAAATGTCCTTCTGACACACACAAAGGATTAAAAGCACAGATAGTGTTTGATTTGCTGCTACAAACACATCCAGAAACTGAAGCTCAGGTGTGTACCTTCTGGGTTTTGAGCCTTCAGTGACTGAATTCTTTTGAACCAAAGCAGTTAAAAATTACTAAGGAGATTCATATTCTTCATTAGTCATCATACCCCAAGAACTAGAGCTCAACCAAAACTAAACTACCACTAGACTGGAGGTACATCTAGGATTATTACAGCTGGCAATATGGCAATGATTGCAGTTCTTTTGGACCATATCTTCTGAGAGTCTGAAAAAGTACTATATGAAAAAAAATAAGCATACTTGGGCAAACGTGAAGCTAGCAATACAGGAGAAGTTCAATTGTATCTCTGCAGTACCAGTTATGCAAGTCTTCATATTCAGCGATTGTATTTTGATTAGGGAAAGAGGTGGCTTCTCATTGCAGGACTCTATCCATGCTGTGGAACCCCCCACCCCGCAGTACGACCTGACTTCCTCACAACATCTCAGTCATTTCTTGCTATTTTAGTGTGTTCCAGGAAGAGGGAAGGGTATGTCTGGTTGTTGATCAAATTGTTGTGTGAAACCAAAAATGCAAATGACTTTTGCATTACCTTAAGAAGGATATCTTGCCTGACTGCTTCTCATGTTAGCACATGTACATGATTTAGGATTCGTGCTTTTTGTGCTTCTAGCTCATGGAAAACCCCATTCCTGTTGGATGCCTTGTTCCTGTTGGTTGTATTGAATGATATGGTGGCATCTGCTTGCCAGATGAAATATAAAGTCCTGCTTGTATCTATTTGTCTTCCTGTATACCCTTCCTGTTCTGTCCCTCTCCAATATGAATATTTTTAGCCCAAGAGCTCTAATTCGTGCAGCTCATTTACATTTCTTTTCCCCTTTTTCTTGGCTTCACTGTTCTTATGCAGTACTGGGCACAAACTCTGTGTAAGGGCAATGTGCTCAGTCTGGTAGCTGTCTTCTGCTGCCTTACACAGCAGTGATGCCCAGATTGTTCACACCCTCCAAATGGTAAAAAAGTCACCTTCCCCTGCCTTCTGATGACCTGGAAGCTTCCTCCCCTCTTCCTCCTTCACATGTCCCATCCTGCCTGTACTGGGCAGGTAGGAGGAAAGTCACTCTTGGACTGTAATGCATTTTAGGTCTTCCTGATTTAGCAAGACCCGACCCATAATAGTTTCTCTCTGTATTAAATACTGATTTATTCATTTCCATGGCACATTTATTCAAAGCTTCAGGCCATCAGGTTTCCACCATCACTCTCTGTGTGTGCACATGTTCACATGTCAATACTTATTAATATCAGATGTCCTGTCGGTTCCCTGTTTTGACACTGAAGTGGACCATGTGTTTGAAAGTGCATATTGATATTTAGGAATTGCCTGTATCAGTCAAAGAATTTTCTCCCAAAGGAAGGAAGAGCCCAGCCAAATAAACAAACGGTCCCTCTGTGATGTGCAGCCTTTGCTGGTGAAACATAGACAGGAAAAAAACATATGCTTTGTTTTTTACCCTGAGGAACTGTTCCTTGCAAAGCTTGTAGTACACAATTCACTGAGATGGGTAGATGGCAGAAGGTCGATTTGTGAGGTTTTCCACCCTTGGTTTCATAGATTACTTAAAAGTAGCAAGGAAGCAGCTCTTCAAGTTGAAGCTCCATACCTATGGCTGCAACCTTCAGAGCCCTGGAGATGATGAGGTAAGCTGAGGGAACCTGAGTGCACCGTGCAGGCAGAGCAGAATTACTAATTGAGATTGCTTAATAGTATAGCCCATTCCACTACAACCTGATGAGCTAATTGTTTATGCTGCATTTCTCCAGCAAAATGCATTTGTATGCATTATGGATAATGAACACACCAGCCAAATCCAAATGGGAGCTAAGACTACGTGCCTTTCCAAGGGAGTTCATTGCTGAGAGAAGAATTTTCCATGCTCTTTTCCTGTGCTTTAGTTTCATTTTTCTGGGGTTAAAGAGGTTAGGCTGTTGATAGTGCAGCCTGTAAACAGTGGTCCTCCATGGACGGTAGGTGGCCGGGCAGGGGGCTTCCCCCACTTCCCTGTGCTTCAGCACCACATTGGGACCTGTCAAATCCATATGGTTCTGGGAGATACTTCTCAGAGGGGTGGCAAAGAGTTTGGGCCAGTTAGCCCTAATATTGCAGAACAGGGCTGTGGAGACCACTTACAAGCTAGTATTTGGCCTCTTGCCCCTGGTTTCCCTGAGGAAAGGGTGAGTCTAAATAACTTCCCTGGAGCTCTTGTCATTAAACTTTCTTTGCCTGGCGTTCACCAGAGTCTAGGGATGGAGTCAAGCTCGGCCTGGTGGGATACATCACTTCTGTTACATGGGATGACCAGCTCTTGGCACGGAGCTGTTATGTGTGGAGAGGCATCAAGGCCTCTCAAAAGACATAGGATGCCTTTGCTAACACCATCCTCATTTCAAGTTGAAGAAACCAAACTCAGACTCAAGAGAGGAGCTGTCCACTGTAGAGTTTTGCAACCCCTAATTCCTCCTCGTCACTGGATAACTGCTTCAAGATAGGCAAATCCACTGTGGGTCTAGTGGTGTGGAGGGCTCTCAAGCCATCTTCCCCATACTCCTTGTATAAATACAGATGATGTTAATGAAATCCTGATCTCCAAAGATTTCTTAACCTTCGTGGGGGCTCTGGGTTAAAGTACCCCATCCATCGCAGTTACAGCTTCCTGAACAGCAAAACTTACCAGCCCCTTGTCACAGAAATCTTGGGGTGTTGGTCACCCATCACACACTTGGCTTGTGGGTGACATCAGATCTGAATCAGAGCTCCGTGGTCATTATTAGCCACCATTTGTCTCGTCATAGTAATTTCTCCAATCTCTCCTTCAGTTCTGCCAACTATTCATAGTTCCTTTTAGTACTTTCTTTCCTCACTTCCCTCTGTTAACAATTTCATACTCATATGTTACATTTTTCCCAAATCTGCCTTCTGCCCACCCATCTTGTGTCCTGTTTACTGTTGAAACTCCTTTGCATTGTGTATTCAGTAGGAAATGCCTTCTGCCTGCAAACACCCCATTTCCCTTAAGACTTCCAACAATGATCTCTGAAAATAGCCACACCACTTCACGGAGAGCTTGTCTCTGGTGTATTCAGATGTCAAACTGTTTGTGTCTCGACTTGGAGCAGACACTGTCTCATTTGTGTGCAAAGCTCTACCATGCACATGGGACACTTCTCAATAAATAATAGCACCAGATTTGTCTGCTGCATCCTATAGTAAAACTGGAAAATAAACCCAAACTTTTCACATTTGAGGACTGTCTATCCTCACTTTCCTCCCCGCATTTTAAATTATGTTTTTGCTGTGCTTCCATTAAGCTTTTCAGGTTGTGTTCTCCAGTGTGTGAGAGCTCTCCCATGTACAAAATCAGGCTATTTTCCTATAAGGAATCTTCCTGGGAAGTGTGGAATTTCTTCTAATGGAGATGACACTGTGAGCTCTAAGGATGCTTTCTTTTTCTAAGCCTGAAGACAGTGAGATGGAGGGTGAGGTGAGCATCGGAAAGCTGATGTGCCTTGTATGAGCTAAAACCACCGTGGACATGGGATATCTTGTACCAGTCCCACAAAGAAGAGAAGGTCCTGTCTTCTGATGTAGAGCTGAGCCAAGCAGGCCTAAACTAAGTGAGCAGCACGTACCTGTTTCCCCCTAGTTTTCATGCCATGGTCATCGCTGCTCTGTCCAGACTCCTTACAGTAGCAGGACATTGAGCAGTGTGGTGGAACATCAACTTCATGCCGTTTGCTTCCTCTTCCCCTCCTGCCTGGCTCCCTACTGTCTTCCTTTTCCACTGGTTGAGTCACATGAGGCATCCTGGGGTTTTTGCCCAATGAGATAAAAGAAAGCAAAATGGGGGCTTTTAGGTGGCTATTGCAGTGAAAAAAGCAATATTGTGGAAATCAGCAAAGCAACACCACAGTGATATGAGAAGAGCATAAGCCGCAGTGGAACCAGACAGCTTTCTGGTCCATCTATCCATGAGTCTGCTAATTTTAATAGAAAAGTGTCAGCATTTGCAGGGAACATGTGTGTGGAAGCAGAGAGGACTGAAAGGAGGCTTGAGAAGAGGGATATTGTAAACCCATGGCGTTGCTAGAGATGCCTACCTGCCTATTTCACCATCCTGCTTTCCTGCCTGTCGTCCCTGCTCTTCTTGAACAAGCAGAGTATTTCAGTATATGAAAAAATTCCTCTCTCCAAGGGACATTGCATAGTTAACCGCTAATCTGTGAGGTGAAAAACCAACACCAGCACCCGAGGGCTCTGCGTATGTTTGTGCTCATGAGTGTGTCTGCGCATCACACCCCCTTCTCTGCTTGAGAGCCACCAGAATATTGCGATATAGAGGAATCCTGCTCTTGTGCAGAAGCTGATTGCAAAACAAACCCTTGCTGTTCAGACCTGCAGTTTGTATGGTGGATGGCTTTAAAATCAGTGTTCGGTGAACAATTGATCATTAGACTGCCAGATTGGAAAAAAAATCATCACCAGTGTAATTTTTAAATGCTTCTAGATGACTTAACAGCACTGGGTTTGTTTCTTCCCATTGACATGGCTATACCAAAATGGAGAGGAAGAAGAAAGTACAAGGGGAATGAAGTTTTAGTGTCAAATGATGGATTCTGATGCACTCAAAATGAAGCATTAGTCATTCAAAGTGGGGGAGAGAAAACAAACTTCATGGAGGGAGAGAAGTTCATGGCTTCCTCTCCTGCCTGGGACAGCCTGGAGCTGTCCCCATGTCAGCAGCCAGCCTTGTGCACCCACTCTGCTCCTGCTTCCAGGTGGATCATTCCTCCCACACGTCCTGGGGCTCACAGCAACAAGGGGGATGTCCTTGCTGTGATGTTACTTCTTCATATTCTCTTTCCTGATGAATAGTTAAAATATTTCCATCCTAGCAGGCTGCACCTGGTGAATTGCAGCCACATGGGAGTTCGAGGTTTCTCCTGAAAAGCAGAGGACTTTTTTTGCATCTGTCCCAGAGCCAGGCTGCAGCAAGGCTTGAGCCCATTTCCCACCTCTCAAGAGGGCTATATTGAAGTTGATTTCCCTTAATCTGTCCCATTTCACATCAACTCTGCTGTGCGCTGAACACATAAAGCATGCTGTACATACACATACCACAATGCAGCAGTAAGTACAGTAGAAATTAATACCAGTCTATTCTTGTAGTAGATGTTCTTGCAACTCCCCTGAACAGAGCAGTGGGACATGAATAAACAAAATTAAAATAGGCAGGAGTAGGCTGCCTAGTTTTATCTTACACTGAATTTTTGGAGAAGAAAGCAATTAGAAACTAGGAAGCATGTTGAGGGACGGGCTCTGACGTCAGAGTCCTTGTAGTGAGAAGACCTGAACTCAATCAGGATAAAATGGAGGACCCTAAAGGATGGGCAACGCAGAGCCTTGGCCGTATGTAACATGAGAGATGGCCAGATAGGTATCTTGTGCATAAATTGCAGCTGGCACTTTAATATCTTCAGCCCTTGCTTTGGCAGACTGATAGATATTTTCAGAATCAGGAGGACATTTGAGAAATGTATTTTCTGGACTGGACATTAATTTGAGGGCCTGTCAACCTTGGCACTGTCCTTTCTCTTAAAGTAAGGTCACTGTTGTCCGTAGCCTGTGGAATATGTGCCTCTCCCAGGGATTTAAATCTCTGAGACATAATGTCATTCATAATGTTGTAAATATCTTCAGGTTTGCCAATTCTTCTGATTTGATTGCAAGTTTTGCAGTAGTGTCTGATTTGGAAAGGGGAAGAGAGAATGATGGTGGTTGTTGTGACTCTTTTTTTCATTTGGCTTGAAAACTTTGCCTGTGAAATTGTGAAGTTATGAGGGAATGCTTCTCTCTTTTCTTGGCTAATACCAAAGCCCACCACAAAAAAGCTCTGCTGGTCTTTCATATTTGAAGACAGGCATACGTTTGATGGTGTAGATGAATCCAAACTGGTCCTTCCTATCTTCTTACTTCCTTTCAGCATTGTAATTTGTTTTCCATGTATAACTTGCATTTCAGCTCTGTATCTCGATGAGAGCAACCAGGTTAGCTGCATCTTCTGGTTAGTTGAGCATGTAGGATGTAAGCTACTTTCCTTGGATGTTTTTTCCCTAGAATTGTGGTAGAGTCTCCTGCTGCTTTGCATGAAGTTCTCTACGCTCAGGTGCTTGATTTATCCCAGTCTTTCAGCATTAATAATTTCCTTTGCCTCTCACTTAACACCTCTGGCAAAATTAGAACTCTTCATGCAAATAAAGACTGTTGATATTAACAATAAAAATAGCAGCAAAAGTAAGTCTTGGTACCTTCACTGATCTGCAACAGCTTTTTCTAGCAGGAAAATACCCATTTGAGACTGCCCCTTGTCTTTTATCTTTAGGCTTTCATAGAAGTACGTCAATTTTCTTCCTCTCCTAGACATTAACCTTTAGCAAGAAACAAAGTCGGAGGGTTTAGAAATCCAGATAGCTAGCTTTGCTGTTCTTTCCTTGTCAAACAAGGCTGTAATATCCTCAAAGAGATCCAATGAGCAAGTAAAGCATCATCTCCCCTGTGCTTAATCTCCATGGTCTCTTTTTCTCCCTGCCTGAAATGAGATTAAAAAATGAATTTATAAGTATTCTCTCTTGTTGCCTGCATGTAGTATTTTTAAATTTCATTATGTAATAATTTCTTTCTTCACTTCCCATCAGCTGCTATTTGGTCTTCTATGCAGGAAGTGTCACCATCGTGACAGAGCCATCGTCCTACAAAGCCTTTTTAAAACACTCTTTTATTTGCTGGCTCCTCTGAGCAGAACAGAAGAGATTAATGCTGATCACTTTTACTTAGATTTTATGTATAGATCATGGTGAACTTTTTGCTTACACATTTCTGCGAAGTGGAATAATTTCCAATTGAAGGTGCATGTAGATTTCTTAAAGGCATATGAAAGCCTTAGAGCTCTAAAAAGCGTAGTGAGATCTAAAGACACGTAACAGAAAAATGGGCAGGTTTATTTCTGGCAGTTTTAGAATGTGTCCAGTTTAACAACTTGAAATACTATAAATATCGGCAGGCATTTTTCAAATGACACCCCATCTAATAGATGCTATTTAAAGTTGCTAAACATTAGGCGTTGTGTTATTCAACTGATCTTCTGAAAAAAAAACATTCTTCTTTTCTTGTAATTAATCTCATTAAAAAGTCTTTAGCTAGTATGGAGAAATAATGGATCTTTAATGTTTTGTTTGATATTGAAAGCAAGTTTTATAGTGAGACATTAAAAAGTAGTTTTAATGTGCCGCTCAGCATGTGTGGGTACTCACAATCAGTGATGCCTAATGGAAATGTGATCAAAATTGCAGCTTAGGCCAAAAAACTGCATGAGAAATGTGCTGAGGGAAGATGGGATGGGTAGTTTGGCACCTGAGGACCAGCTTCCTCCTGCTCTGAACAGAATAGCCCCCGGGAAGTAGCACATCTCTTCCATCAGTAGTTGGTAGTTCAAGAAGTCACATATCCCATGCTACCAGTATTTGGTCCCATTTTTTGATATATACATATATGCTCCAAACCTTTTTTCTTTTCTTTTCTCTTTTCTTTT